>VCRD01002360.1:20399-45593 GCA_006783055.1 Trinorchestia longiramus | reverse complement strand
GTCACGGAGGAGGGGTTGAGGTAACGGAGGAGGGGTTGAGGTAACGGAGGAGGGGTTGAGGTCACAGTAGAAGGGTTGTCCCGGTGGTGGGGTTGAGGTCACGGTGGAGGGGTTGAGGTCACTGTCATTCAAGAAGGTTCAGAGAGCTCAAACAAGACACAGGGATGCAAGACCGTGGTCCCAAGTAAGAAGACAATCAACATGCGTGCAACATCATGGCGAAAAGAACATTATTGGTAGAGAACCATGAACAACATAACATATTAGGCATCTTAATGGCTTAGTTAAACTTTGAGCTCTAATAGAGCAAAGCGTATGGTAAAAAGGACTTAAAGCTTAAGAAGATCACACGATAAATAGTTTCTTCATTTGAAACAAGCCAATGACAAGCAGGGAATTAGGAATTATTGATGTAACCTAGCTAGCAATAATTTTCATATTATATTAGAGACTATGCATATTTTACGAACTAATTGAAATATGGATATAAAAATATGAATCGTACATAATCAGACTCTAGATTGCGGAATCGGTTACCTATTATTAATAGATTTGCTCTAACATTACAATACTATACGACGGGGTCACATCAAAAACAAGCGGACCGGTTAAACAAAAAATTGATCTCGTCCCGAAAAAATGAGAGAAAACAGAGACAGAGACAGTAGCATACAAGTCCGAATTCATCAAAATTAAAAATTGAACACGACCTCGACACAAAGAAGTCAAGCCCTCACAGCAGTCGAGTTCCTGACGTTACAGTACGTAAGCTATGTTATCTCTGACGACAGCGTCTTCTCGGACCGCCGACACAACTGGCACTTCCCCAGCAAGGTGACTGTGTATCATCTCTAGCTCAGACAGTAACACGTCTGTACGGCACACTAAAGCAGAATGAGGCTGTACCATACGAAGACAATCGTTCAGTTAGGTAGCAGTATCATACAAACTCAACTTGACCAATCTTTCTCTTCGTTCTAAACCAAATTATTAAAAAATATAGCATACATTATAAATATAAGGAGAACAAATGAGAAGTATAGAAAAAATAAAGGGACATCAGGCCACGTACGAAAACTTCTTTAGAATATTAAGCGCGCCCGTTCAAACCGAATGAAAACATTTTAATCGATATTTAAATACTCAACGCACATTCCCAAGATCTGCACCGATGTGTAAATATTTCAATTTTTGCAAAATTTTAGATAAAACAAAAATAACATTTTCAAAGCAACGAAAATCACACGCCCAAAACATAGGCTTTATTTACGTGAATTCTCACCTCCAGTCAACAGTTATTAAGAAAAATTTAATAAATTATTCTCTCTCTCGTACTCTACCTTGAAAAACCCACGCTATTTCTGCTAGTGGAAAGAATAAGAAGTATTTTCTATTTTATTAGTAAGAAATTCTTCCACAATAAACACTCACCTCATGCAAACAAAAACACAAGTCGTAGTTAGCTCCTTTAGCACGTACTACTAACACTTATCTTAGTTAGGAGACAAAAAACAAGAACTACTACCAAAAAATAAGATCCAGCATGCCAAGCAGCCTCACTAAATATAAGAAACCCTGTTAATGTTAAGAGCAACTTCTAAGAAAATAATAGTTGCAGTTACGACACCCCACCTGGCAGCATACTGGTGCCAGTCGCAGCGGCTTGGCAAGATCACTCTTCAAAATACAAAACGTTACCCAGCAACCAGAGTATATTGCTCAGCTCCCAGCTAGTGCTACAGAGTACAATACTCAGTAACCAGCTAGTGCTACAGAGTACATTGCCCAGCACCCAACTAGTTCTACAGAGTACAGTACTCAGTAACCAGCTAATGCTACATCATAGTACATTGTCCAGCAACCAGCGAGTGCTACATATTCACCACCAGCTTGGTCGACTGGTGAGCGAATCCGCTTGCGAGCGGGAAGACCCGGGTTCGAATCCCGCTGCCGCCATGGTTGACGCGGCTAGAATTACGGCATGGGACTTGGGTAACCGAATAATTATCGAAGTAATTATCCGACCCAAGAATGGACCAGAAGGTCCTATAGCCTCATTCTATTCTAGGTACATAGTTCATTGCCCAGCAACCAGCTAGTGCTACATACACCGCCTAGCAACCAGCTAGTGTTACTGAGTACAAAAGCAATAACGACACGCAGCACAGCACATTAAGACTACTAGTATGCAAGACTAGCGGTTTAGAAACTCCAACGACTAAGATTGACATATCAGCACTAAATTTTTGTGTTCTAGTTTACAGAACGGGAGTTCAAAGAAAGATGCTTACTATCATCACTTAGCTTCTTCTCGACAGCAGCCAGAGGTACAACTACAATCAGAGAGCTGAATCCTGTGACAGCTGAGTAGTGAAACGACCACTAAACTACTGTGTTTAACGATCTACTTCTAGCTAGAAGTGTAAAGAAAATCGAGCTACAAAAATACCAGTCTACTCGTACATCGACACATGATTAGTAAACACTTACAAATAATGGAAGAGAATATCGCATAATACACTGAATACAAAGCTCGAGGAATAGCTCTACAGAACCCGATAACATTGATTTGTTCTGTAAGCTTAGGAAGCGCCGTTAAGGTGCTCACACGCAATCATTGTTTTGTTTCTTAACAAATATATTTTCGAGTTATAAAAATGTACGACACAAACCACAAATCTATCATCATACAAGCAAACTATGATGATGATAAATATTTAATTAAACTTAAAATACGAATTTAAACATATTTCTTGAAAATTCAAGTTAAAAAAAATTCTTCTAAGAAAAACTTGAATACACCAGCTGGGCCGTGACCAGCGTTCCGAGACTGCTCTGAACTTTCAAATTTGCGAGAAACTGATTTCTGGTGAGCAAGCGGACTGCTGACCAAGAACCTTGTGGACTGTTGATCACAGAGCTAGAAGTAGAGCACATGAGGAAACGCTCCACACGGTGGATGTGTAGCAAACACTGCACACGGTGGATGTGCTGTAAACACTGCACACGGAAGATGTGCAGAAAACACTACACACGGAGGATGTGCAGGAAGCACTGCAGCATGCACCAGAGGTACAATCGAGCAGCAACACCGTATACTAATCAGCTAACTTTCAGTTAACGTCGCCAAAACTGATTACAGTATTATTTGGTACGAGTGTTATGAAGCGGTATTATTATTAAGAGCTCTGCTACGTGTGTACCTACTTTCAGTATCGAAATACGAGCCATTATCGCTACGAACACTTGGCAAACCTCGAACGTACACATACGTACATGAGGGAAAGCAGTTAAATATTCCATGCATTTGAATAGAATACAAAAACAAACTCGCACAAATTCACGTCTTTCAATACCAGTTCACTGCCAAATTTTCCACACGGCCTCTTGACATTAGTTACATAATGATTGCTCCTTTATTTCAATGTAAAACTTCAGAATTTGGTTTTTGAGTATAAGTATGCTAAACATGAGCTCAGTGGTTCTTAATACTATACATAAAAAATAACTGTACACTTTTGACCTCCTGCAAACGAGGTTTCCCGTTCATCAGAAAGAAGTTTATGCCTAAATAAAGTGAATGCTATTTGGTAAAGAAATAACATATCAACTCCAATGCTTAAATGGACCACAGCTTGCAAGAGTCCACATTTAGCACACTAAAAATAACACGCAACTTTCTATGCAGTACACACGCACGTTGTCAAGAAGACAACTATGACTACTTATGGTGAGGAAGTGGGCATTAAAGTTATGAGTGAAATAATTTTCCAGGGTAAAATCTGGGAATTAAATACGAAAAGAAAAATTACTTTACGTAACTGCACTACCAACGTATATGATGAGGTAAAGTAAAATTTCGGTAGAAAACCATCGTCAATTTTTGGAAAAAATCTTCCCTCGAATGGAAACTGCACTATGAAAACCAACGAGTGGAGCAACAATACTGCACAGCAATGATCTGCTAGCTGCAGGCGAGTGTATACACAGAATCCGACAGCAGCATATGCTAGGTAGTTTCCATTCTTGGAAGAAATTCCCTCAAAAATCTTATAACTTCTGTACTAGGTACTTCCAGTTACATCGTCAACTTACAGTGTATCATAAACCGAGTCCTGCCGATAATCATTGCTAAAAACTACGTTTGGCCTTGACTGCTTAAAGAAACGCAACAAACATGTCATGCAAGCGAGGCTTCTGCAGCACACCATCCACGGTCTTGTAGCCGAGATGTAGTAGTATGCACACATATAACACGCACGAGTACGCTCCTGCAATTTATCAGTGAGCGTCAGGTCAGCGACAAATAATAAAACAGCTTGACAGACATCAATTTGATAGGGTTCTCTCTATCGCTCTCAATGTGACTTATTGTTCACTGCCTGATGAACTTTCATCAACAAAGACTCCTTTCCATTTAACGTTTAACACATTCAAACTCTAAATTCCCACCAAAATCGCCTGTATTATAAGGTTAAGGTCGCTTACTAGACAGTGAACTCCCATTGCTTTTAGAGGGCTGAGCAGACCGCGCTCGGCCTTCCTCGATGAGCAGCTCGTCAATGTAAACATCTTTGGTCTCGTGCGAGGTGTCGACCAGCTTCAGAAAGAGCCGGGCACTCGAGGAGGCGCTGCTGGAATGGCCGTAAGGCAGGTCCTGTGGTAGGGCCGTGCCAAGCACGTACGACACGAACTCCCTGTCCTGCACCAGGTCACGGAACCGACACGTGTCTTCCGGCATCCAGTCCCCACTTCGCGGCAACACTCCTGTACCAGGCACAGATTACTTAGCTCAACCACTGGCCACTCACGAGCTACAGAGTGACATGTTTTTTGAAGGAATAACCGAAAGGGCAAGGTTGTGTACTTTTGAGCTTTAGCTTTCATTTTATGGTACATATAAACTTGCAGATACTACTTTTGTTCTCTACCAGTCTGTATCAGCGTTTCATTTAAGAATAAAGTTATCCTGGTACCTCTCAATAATAATGAATATCATAGTTTTACCTGCATACAACATAGTGTACTCAGCAGATCTTTGAAACTTTCCTCAAGTCCAGAGGATCAGGGACAAGCAAGAGATTTGGTGTCGTTCTCAGTTCACGGTCTGAATAGTACTAACAAAACCTGAGCTTCACTTTCATAAAATTCATTCCATGCCAGAGTAGTATTTCTCTAAGAATATACCACGCACTTGTAGGAAGGATACACCCTCCTCATATGATAGGCCTTCAGAGAAGCAAGTAACTCACCAGCGAGACTAGCCTTGATACTCTGGTGAGGTAGCCTGGAGAACACAGGGAGAAGTTTGCGCATTTTGCTGCAAGCTGACACAAAGCAGTCGCCGAAGTCGATGAACACACCGCACACCATGTCAGTCAAGCTAACCACTTGGTTCACTTCCACCCTGCACAAATGCCATCGTCACTTGACTCCGATAGAGTAGTAAACAAGGCCGTTAAATTAGGAGAAATTGTGGTCGCTACTGTATAAATTCCTACGGTAGTATTGCTGAGTGGAGAGATCACAACTTCATTCGTATTACACCTCATGTACCTCACAATTGCTTCCCGCCACTGAGTGGTGCAAGAGTGAGGGATTAACGTTTGATTCAGTACTTCAGAAAACCAAACCATGACAGCAGAATAGCTCAGAATCTATACACAGCAGCCACCCATTATACTCACCTGTACCAGTATGTGTCAGTGTGCAGAGCAGCATAATAGCCACCCACCACTAACTCGTCGGCAGCTACACTATCTGCTATAACACTGCTGCTACTGCTGTAGTGCTGCTGCATCTCGCGCCTCAGTTTCTCAAGATGACTGTACTCTTTCACCGGTTGAACCTTCAAAATTAAAGAAGGTCATTCGAAAGACGCAAAATGAATCAACATGGAACTTACCACGCCGTTTGCAAAGGCAGTGCAGTTCCTCGATCTAGCGACAGTACTGGAAATAAGGGTAGTAGGATGAGAGCGAGGGAATCAAGTGAATGGCGAGAACACCTAGAGAACACATACAAAATTGCATATTAGAGTTGTACCAAACAATATTGATCACCCACATTTCTGTCTTTCAAATCCAGTATAGACTAAACCCTCCCTCAGCTCTTGAGATAAACAATGCTACTGCTACTGACAATTGGTGTCATTTTAAATATACACCAAAGATGGTCTAGGTACCGACAATCCACCAACACAAAGCACAGTCGCTATGAATCCGTTGAAGATAAGAAGAGATGTTCTCGAATATAGTTAAGGTCATCCATAATGAAAATTACGCTCTGATTGCTCTCATGGTTTGGTAACTGCCTCAGTTACCTAGGAGTTCAATGTGACAGGTATTTCTAACCCAGAACTTCACTCTGGAATTTGAAATAAGTCATCTTATGGTTAAATACGCAAGTACCTCACCTAGCATAAGCACCTGAGTATCAAGAGCACCTTAACAACAAGAGGGCCAGAAGCCCAGCAATAGCTTCAGCCACACAGCTCACGCATACTTTACCCTTGATTGTCTATTTCTTCTTACGTAATGCCTCCGATTAGTCGAGCACAGCCTAATTTATGGAGGATACTGACTTCTCACTCGAGCACAGATTTCATATTCCAAGCACGTTCTATCACTAAAGGGAACCTACCATTTTACGGGACATAGAATCTAGCTGCAAGATAAGGGATAAAATTACTTGAGCACTAAACCCATAAAATTTATAAAAAGTTTTTACATCCGATGTGCTAGCAATTGAGCATGCTACTGAAGTGAAATTTTCCCTCTGCAAAGAGGGCAAAGCAGAAAAAAAGGAACTAAAATGAGCTGGAGTGAGACACACACAACATCTGTTCGACCAATGGGCACAACTCACCGCAAAGTTGTCAGGGTTAGCAGCAAAAGTGACGTACACGTCGAGCTCATCCCCCACGGCGGGCAACCGAGGAGCAGGCACCTGAGGAGTCGTCAGTCGCGTTTTCTTGTTGCCGTCTAAATGAAAATCACACCGTGTAAATGCTATGCAGAAGTAATGATACTAGAATGTCCAGTAAAATTACTTTCACTATTATGAATTCGAAAATATATTCACGTCATTGGATATTTAAACACTTTAGAGAAAATATAAACGAAAAATACTGTATAAGCTCAAAAATTGCTTAAATGCTCGAGACATATTTTTGGTTCAGTTACGCCGTCAAGAAACACCAAGAATAACGAATAATTCTCCTTACTGTTTAAAAGTTGAGCTTGAGTCCTCTTAACAATCAAGGCCTATAAAATCCTATTAGGTAAACTGGGCCAGCGACCAATACTGCACTACTCGGCGAGCAACGAACTTTCAGGTGCTGGTGGTGGTGCAGCAGCAGTGGGGCCTCTTGGAGGTGGACTACCCACGCTTATCTCTCCATCGCTGCTCTGGCTCTCATTATTGTTCTCTTCGGAATCACTGCAAAAAGAAAACAAGGTTAGCGGAAGTGTGAAAGAAAGATGAGTTAATAGCACAGCACTTCAGCCAACGCTTGACGAAGCGACATAAAGGATACCAGTAGGTTACTGGCTTTTCAATGTCACACACCACCACATGTAAACGTAGTAGTAGTACCAGAATTGCGGCAATCATTTGTCCAGAAAATTACAACAAAGTACAACAACCGCTTCTTCGTACACAGGGGAGGCAGTGCGTAACTCGATCCAAAAATTTACTTTGAACCAAATAGTTTAAAAAGCTACAGTTTTGAGACTCTGACACCTTAATCTCTCGTTCCTAAAGTGTGTATCTGAATATCCTAAGAAGCAGAGCGTTAACATGAAATGTTATCACGCGGATTTAAACTAGCACCATTTGCAATGTTAGACACAATTAGGCTTACATACACACACATGCCCGTTAGTTTGAGGCCTCTAAGGTGAAAGACTCACGAGAAGAGTTTGGAGTCGATGGCTAGGGTCTCATTCATGGAGATGAGCTCGTTCTGCGGCAGAAGGCGCTTGAAAAGCAGCACCTCAGGCACGCTCGTCATTGGGTTCACCTTTACGGTCTGCGCACGAGGAGCGGCAGAATAAAAATGTCATCAAACAACATGAGTTGAGCTAGATAAAACTGAACGGTATAAATTCATGGCATCACCTGTGTGTCTCGCACAATAAATAGAACTCGAGTTTCTGGCGATGTTTCGCGGCTCGTAAGTTTAGCACAAACTCTTTCACAAAGTAGGAGAAATAAATTATTCCTCATAGCTAAATGAAATGAAACCAAGTGAGAGAAACCGTCACCAAATTCAAAATATCAAAATAACTTGCATGGATTCTTCGAAGTGGAAAGCAGTTGGCAACCATTATGCTCCTAACCGATATACAATATGAGCTATGAAATTAAAAAAGCTAGTAAGAATCTCGAAAAAAGAGAGAAACAATAGTTCAGTTAAACTCAATGACGTGGATAATACAACCGTACATCTAAAAACACATGCAGACTTCAAAAGTCTCTTCGTGCCATACCAAAGACAATACACAGAGCGTCTGCATGGCACACCCAGCTAATTTTCAAGTAAATGATGATGCATCTTGGCCTGTCGTTCACCCGGCTTTAATGTCAACTCAGTTACCACACAAAACAAAACGAGAGCCTCACTCCGGCTTACAAAATTAGTCTGATGTGTTACAGGGCCAGACAGATCTAGGCCCCTTGTCTGACGGTTAGCTTCTTACTGACCTTCATTAAGTTTTACACGAAAGTCTCTGCTGATAAAAGGCAGAAATTATGAAATACTGCTGAGTGTAAATAAAACGAACTTCGGATGAATCTAGTGACTTGACTAACATCATAGGAACGTTATGGCCTCATACACGCGCAACGCTGAGGATACCTACAAGTCAGCATGAAATGAAAAGAGGTACCTTGAGCAGCACGGGGCTGTTGGGAGGCTGCAGCTCCTCCAGCCGGGCCCTGGCTCTCCGCGTCCACTTGCACCCCGCAGGGGGCACGTTCGCCAGCGTGCACTCCATAGCCTGCACCCACAGACAACATTAAATTTCCCAGCATATTATTACTCCCAGCAATAACATTTATATCCACTACAATTATGGCAGTACCAAAGTTATGTCTCAGGCCTACCACCCAGCACACACAAGGCGATGCAGTCGTCTTCATCGCCATTACTTCATTCTAAATCATTCAGCCCAACACAATAGGCAGGTGAGATATTCACCAGACACCATACCACCCAGTGTAGGAAGTGTGTGCTATGGCGAGTAGGCGTGGGTGCAGTTCACACGCACCAAGAAAACAAGGCTATTTGTGCACACCATTATAACAGTATTCTCTACCACACCTTATGTGGCTGATCAGAGATAAATTACCCAAGCATGGGTGAACTCAACCCCTGCGTCCGCGAATAGCCCAAGATTGCGACTAGATTCTGCACCCACTAAGGGGTGCTTGTCTAGCGCTTCCAGCAAGATAACTCGAGTTTTCTTCTTACGTGAACAATCAATAAATTTATGAAATTTAAAAATAGAGACACAAACACAATAAAAGAAAATAATGCATTTTGAAACGAGAAATACATTTTATTCATGACTGAAATTTTATTAAACGTCTTTTAGTGACAGTAAACAGAAAACGGGAAGGAAACCATTAATTCCGATTCACCATTTTTGATTAACAGTTAATTTTCGAGTGTAAAGCAAAGCGATAAAATAAGAGAACAACAACATAGACTATTATTTATTACTATATTGAGCATGGACATAAAAAAAATCTGGATAATGTGTAGCAACACGAGGCTGATGTTGGCAATGGAGTAGATGCAGGTAAGCATAAGAAAAGCTCAAGACACAAGTGAGCCCCCAGATGTGCTGTAAGCTGACAATTCAAATTGCAGAGCAAAGCCAAATTAATCAACATGAGGAGCGCTGTCATGCAGAGGAAATAAGAATAGCGGCACCGCTCAGGAGTACGACCATCAGGCGAGTAGTGAGGGCTGAAGTCATGAATTTTTTCCAGGAGAGGAGGGCAAGTAGAGCACCACCACTTGTGCGCGGCTGCACGGCCAAGCTAAGTGGGGGAAATGACAGGCAGGGCGAGCTGGAGTCATTCCTCACTCATACATCAGGTTTTGGGTCTTGGAGAAACGCCTTTCTAAAAGTCGGCTTCTTCAATCATACTTGAAATGAAATACCATCAATGAGGGATTATAATTATTGAGGATTTGAAAGCGAAGCAATTTACTAGACAGGTTTCCAATCAAACACTGACTTAGGATCATATTTTGCATTTCTTAGTTGCAATAAGTGTCATTTTTTCAAGGACTGTGCGGGTGTGTGCGCCCGCGTCGATGATGGCGTTTCTAGTAGGAGTTGAGCTTCATGTAGCGGCCAAGACGGACAAGAAAAAACAGACTCAAACAACAGCAACAGGACTTACCTAGAGGCGGTCACACTCAGGTGAGTACTGACCTGATGAGGCACGAGGCTGAGGATCGGGGAGAGGCAGGAGAGGTCGATGAGGCGGTGAGGAGGCAGCCGTTCTCGCACGCCCCAGTCGACACACTCACACATAACACACCCCTAAACACACAGCCACCAGAACCCTCAGAAAAACATGCCGTCAGTGGGGTGATGGGTTAGCACGACACCAGCATTAAGGGCTATAGTAACATCAACACTTTAGTGCATTAGGCACATCAACTCAGTTAGGGAAATTAACCTGGTAAATGCTCAATGTATTAGCTTATGTTATAAACTCTGGTTAGTTCTTGTATCTAGTAAAATATTTTCTAAACAAGTTGATGGAATAAAACAAGAAATGAAAGATATTTACACGTGTTTTTCCCCAAAATAATTCAGGTTAGCTACGTGTTCAATTGACTGATGTAGTTTACGTAGCTCAACAGGTCTGAGTAATACGCAGCACCACAGCCACGTGCAGCACAACTCATATACACGGGTTATCCATTACGTTCAGTCAAGCTTTGCGCTTGTGAACATCATCTTTACTTTCGATTACATTACATAACAGATCTTGCTCATGACACGTTTCTAATACATAAAATGTTTTCCTCCCCTTTGGCTGTTGTTTTCGAACGGCCCCGGTAAGAGATTAAATCAACAAAAAAAACACGAGAAAGTCTGCTGTAAATGCATCGAGCAGCAGACCTTGCAATGATACAACAGCCTTCTCCACGTGAGAGGAAAACTAAACCTATTTAAAATTATAATAAACTAATGCTGTAATAGATTCCTGTAGGCAGCGCTGCTAAAGAAGCGATACACCACATACGTGCTGACGAGGACAAACTATCACAGCTCCTCAAAAAAATTACGAGGACAACCTGAAGAGATTCAAGTCTAGTCAAATTTAAACCTGATTGTATGCCAAAAACTAGTAATTTCCAGTCGCCTAAACATTTTGACTCAAAACTGGATACAGCAGCCTTAATGTACGTGTTTTTTTTATCAGTACACCACATCTATGTTCCCAGACATCGTCTAAAGAGTTAGTAACTTGCTTGTAAGCAGCCGAAAGGAGCGCTAAGTCCAGAAACTGACACTGCAATGTCCAACACAATCAGTACGTAATTGCACACGTATATTTTATGCGAAGCTAGCTTACTATCGAGACCTACAGGTCAAGCCTCAAATCAAGCCCTTAATTCCAGTAAAACTCAACCAACAACAAACATTTAACCTTAGACTACATTTTCATGAGAATAAAATACTTAACAGAAAGCCTCCATGAAAAGTTTTATGAATACGAACTTCTTGTAAAGCTTTACTGAATAAATTAACAGCGACTGGCTTGAAAAGGAACTATTTTCTTTTAAAAATATCCAACGCCACTAATCAACTGTTCCTAGCTTCATGCTCTGGAGAAGAAGCATAAAAGCGAATGTTCAAAAACAGTATTCAAAGTAAAATTTAGCTTTAAAAAATGTTCAACACTACTTTGAAGCAAATCCAATGGAAAAAAGATAAAATGTTGAGGATTTTAGAGGAAATTTACATGGAAGCGACATGAACCTCATTCTGTAGTAAACAAGGAACCACGGCCAAAGTAAAAAGGTCATTCATCAAGAGCTACTACAGTGCAAATTCTAAGCTTGAATTAAAGACATGACTGCAGGCATCAACTTAGGAAGAACAGTGACCTGAGTGTGCGACTAGGCAACACTAGATAAGAAGTGCTAACACTAAACGACAGAAATACACCAGGAATTTAAAGTAAAAAGTACTAATGCAAACAGATCTAAATACACGTAACTTGGCGCAAACATCAAGTCATAGAACTGAACTCTGTATAGCAAAGATGAGCAGCCGTCATCATGAGATGAGCACTACAAACAGTTTCCTGAAGCTGGACACTAAGTAAGGGACCCGAGGCGTGTTGAGCTACACAAGGAGAAGGCAATTGCGGACTGTGATGATCTCAGAAACTGGGAGTCTTCAAGCGTGAATATTAGTCAGGCGATGACTGAGAAGTCTTGACCAATAAGATGACAGCTTGACTAACAACATGACAACCGCACCAACAACATGCCAGCTGCCCCAATAACATGGCAGCTGCCCCAACAAAATAACAGCTACGCTAACAACATGGCTGTATGACCAATAGAATAGCAAGCTTGATCATTTTCACCTTGCCCAGGACAACCAATGAAGAAATAAAGAGAGTAAGAGAAAGAGAAAGAGCAAAAGAGGGAGGGAGGGAGAAGGCCAGTTGCCCACCTTGTGCTGCTTGCTGCTAGGAGCGATGGCCCTGACCCTGTGCCAATCCTGGTCAGAAGAGAAGCGAGCGAGGTACAGCTTCGTGAGGTCAACCTCCGTCTCACCGGACAACTCCTCAGCTCGCACTGCAATCAGGTAACCACTCAGTACAAGGTCAACGTTATATATTATGTATTCAGAGAATTTGAACACTTCTCTAGTAAATGTCGTATACAGTTTAACTACACTAGTGTCCTAGCGTGCTTTTCGATAATTGACAAGGTACATACAGTGCAATTTTCATTTATCATTTTATTACTAATTTTATTCTTCGGCCGCTGCAAGATTTATTTAGCAAACATGGGTGGTGAACACTAAAGTGTGCCAGAAATGTGAGTGAAAACCTCGAAACAAAAAGAATAGTTGGAGAACATAGCAGAGAGAGAAAAATTGCTCACTTGTGCAAGGGTACACAATTTTTCACACATAAGAGTAACGGGTGAACACGAAGTGGGTGGTAACTACAGAACTAAACCCATAACAGACTTGAGCGACAAGCGTTGTTGCTGAGGAAAACGAGAGCTACCGTTTCTTGAGAAGAACATTCTAACTATTAGTTATCTTACATGTTCTCTTCAAAACTGCATGAACGATCAACAAATTATGAGAATTAAACACCCAATATTGCAAGTACAAAAACGAATGCTAACAAAATATATATGTTGGCATACAACCTCTTATTTTACAGTGCATAGGATACCGGAAGACCTTGTACCTTACGTTAGAGCCGTGTATGCACATCTGTTGTGTTACTGGCTGCGCTCACTGAAGTGCAGAAAGACTTGAGGTTAAGAGGCACACAGAAGGTATAACAACACACAAGAGGTATGACAATTCTACACACGCCAGCGTGATGCTGCCAAGTGCACCCGACTACGTAACCATTACGTAGCACTTTCTCTGCCCTCACAAAGCAGGTCTGCTTACTGACCGTGAGAGACACCGGAAATAATAACTATGGCCGTAAACGTGTCGAACAATCTGACGTAGGTGAGAAACTGTGTTCATGACTTAGCTAAGAGAACTCTAACTGAAGTTCAGTTACGACGCTTTGACCTGCATGAACATGCTAGCCGACAATGGAATGAATTGTCAAACGCCCAAGTGTGTATCTGAATAATAAAAATGACTAACAGTCACTATTTTAACCCATTATCTCCCATTGATCTCATATAAGATCACTCAATAAAATTAGAATTTGTGATCAAACTGGCAATATTTATACTATTTTGCCTTTTTGCTGAATTGATTAGGTATTTTTTCCTAATAATCTACCGGTGTTTGATAATCCGTGAGTTCTAAAGTGGAGAAATATGAATTTTAAAATTACAAAAAATTGACAGAACACCAAAATTATATAGAAAAGAAATTAAATTATATATAGTGAAATAATATCATAGAAAACGATTAGATAATATTAGAAACATACATTTAGCACATGAAGTATCAAAACATTAGTATACATACCATACAGAGGGAGAGTCTTTAAAACTTGACTGATTTCATACGAGATCATTGGGATGATGAGTTGTATCATGAGTGACACACGTCTCAACTTCTTTACACGATCAGATCTAAACTACCACAGAGAAAATACTACAGAGAGAGAAAATAAAACTTTGTAATTCAGTGCCAACGTGGAGGTACAAGGTACCCGAATATGCCTAAGTTCACAAACGTACTCAAGGATACGAAAAAAATATAAAGAAAATGAAAGAACAAATTGAATGTTCAACTTCAGTCGACATATTTGAAGAAATATTTTCCAAAGAAATGTTTCAGCTTATCGTCAAAGAGAGTGTTCGTTATGCTACTGTAGGTAAGAATAAACCCAACACCACAATGAACTCAGATGATATAAAATTATTCACTGGAGTGTTACTATTTTCTGATTATCACTCATTACCCTCGGAAACACACTACTGGTCGAATGATGAAGACTTACGGATACAAATTGTGAAGGATGCAATGTCAAGATCGAAATTTCAAGCAACAAACAGTATTATAAATCTCTGCAACAATGAAGTTGAGACTAATAAACACGATAAAGGTTTCTAAGTAAAAAACTGAGTTCAGTTGCAAAGAAATCATTTATGAAGTTTAGTATTTTTGAAGAACACCTTGCTGTGGATGAAATGATAGTATTATAAATTATTACGGCCATAACGCTCTGAACCAATTCATTAGAAGTAAACCTATAACATTTGGTTATAAGCTTTGGGCATTATGCGGTGTCTCAACTACTACTGTTACAACTTTTATCTTTATTGCGGCAAGAGCTCTTCTGAAAATGAACGTGCAGATTAACTATTTGGATCAAAAGTTGTACTGAACATGCTGGATGCTGTGGAAGAACCAACGTCATATAGTGTGTTTTCGAAAATTTATTCACTGGATATGAATTATTAGTGAATCTTCGCCACACTGGCTTTCAAGCAACTGGAACAGTACTTGAAAACAGGCTAAACAAATGTTCTCTGATAGCATCAAAGGAAATGAAAAAGCAAAAAAGGAACATACGACTACCGATTCGACACTGATGAGGGAATTCTTTTTGTAAAATGATTGGACAATGCATGAGTAACTGTTGGAACTAATTATGATTCATTTGAACCCTCACAAAAAGTGCAACGTCGATAGAAGGAAAAGAGAGCAAGAGGTTCAGTTTCTCAACCTAATGTCTCAAAAACTACACCGCATTCATTGGCGGTGTCGATTAACTTGATTGAACAGTATATATGCAACAACGATCCGCAATAAGAAATGGTATTGGCCACTTTTTACTCGCAAAATAGACATGTCAGTGGTGAATGCATATATTATACATAAATTGATTCACACTGACAAAGAACCTGCCGCCTGTAATGATCTGTTATCATTAAGACGAGACATATGCAGGTCATATTTGAAATTAGTTTGTAACAGGCTTTCACCAGGTGAAAAGAGATTATGTCTAGGGCCCTCACGAAACCATCCGAACGTTCGGTTTGACTCCAGAGGACACATCATTATGAAACGAGCTGAACAAAGGTGTCCGGCCAAGCCATGCACTGCTAGGGCTAGGATATATTGCTCCAAATGCAATGTTACCTTGTGTGTAGACTGTTTCTCTTCCTATCATAAGAAAAGTTACTGAAGTTATGAAATAAACTGAAATTCGTAGTACATTTGAAATGGATTTTTGATTTATATATTGTTTATTTTGATTGTAAATTGATTAATTTGATTCAAACAGTATATTTTTGTTTATATATTGTTTATTTTGATTTATATACGTATTGCTTATTTGAGTATGGATTATAGTTTTCTCTCCATTATATGGAGGTTTATTTGTCACATTGAGTGATGATTTTATTTCTAATTATCAATGAGATACCATATCATCCCACTGATCTCAAATCAGATCACCCCATATCTAGTTTATTTTTAAAAATAAAGAAATTCTGATGACTGCAATGTGTTTAGATGCCAACGTTGTAATAGGATTCTGAGAATCATCAGAAAATTCGAAAAATTCTAATTATCGGAGATAATGGGTTAAGTACGCACCTTAATTATGTATAAGCAGGCAAAGAGGCACTGTACAACATGAGCCACGTGCAAACGCATAAATAATGCAGGATGAAGCAAATGAGAAGAGAAGGAAACCTAGGGTGAAGCGGCACAGGCGCCTCATGCATGATGATGAATACAAAGTTGAGGCATGCAGTGCACAGCAGGGAAAGGCGCAGCCGTGCAAAACATCCTTACTTGACTGTAATGATCTCCATAGCTTGAGCAGGCAAAAAAGAACCATCAATTGTGAGACATCAGTTATAAACGATGCAGTAGAGATCTGAGTTCAGATCTGGAGAGAAAGGTGTGCGTTGACGATATTTCTGCGTCTGATACTGTCGCTAAAAATGCATATAAGAAAATGCATTGACTTACAGTGAGCACCAAGAAAAATTATTGGTCAGTAACAATTATTTCCTATGAGCAAGTATTAGGACAGGCACAAAAGAACTGGCGTTGCATTATATAGAAGAAAATGACTAGAGCCCCGTGGTCGCACAATAGCAGCACAATACAGTACCCTATTTCAGAACTTGATAATCCTCCACTTTGAAATATGTTTGTAACAAAAACAACGGTCAAAGAAATAAACAGTTCATTTGCACACTGCAATGAACATCGCCCGGATCCAATGATTCCAGGAAATTTTTGAGTCCCTTCTCATGCTACTATTCCACGCACTCAGGCACGCGCCTTATGAGCTCCAACCAGTCACACTTTCCTGTAACTACACTTTCCCTTCACAACAGCCACACTTCATACACCCACACTTGCCTGCACCCCAGATAGTGCCAGTGGCTGCGCCTCACCTTTAGCCATGGCCAACATGCGCTCGAGCAAAGTGTAGGTCTCCGACTTGACGGTGACGAAGACGCGACCATTATCATGGACGGCCGTCACGAACACCTCGGCTATCCCTCCAACCTGGCAACACAGACACGGCACCATGAAGTGGCCACTGCAGAGGCCACACGCCGGCACGGTAACATAGATCCATTCCTCATAAAATACATAAGAATTTTTCTCGAATCGTCGTTTTTTTTTAAACACAAGAGCAGAGCAAACGAGGAAGAATGTCTTCAAAAATTACACGTTTTTGAAGTAAAATTCAAAACCAGTACTCGTACAAACATCATTGCTGTAAACCAAAGCTAGCGTATGAGTTAATACTGCCATGTATAGGGCTGTTTTATGTGCACCATTCCGATGATATTCACAATAACAATCGGGAAAAATTTGAATCAAGTAGCACCAGATGAGCGTAAAGTTTTGCGACTGAGTTGACACGACCAGCAGACGAGGTAACGCAAAAGCCCCTCACTGAAACAAAGGTTCAAATGACAGGAAGACAACGTAAAATTGAAAAATACTTGTACACGAAGTTGGCATATCGACCACGGAAAGAAGAGATGTGATGCAATATGAAAATCAAAGACTGAGAACCTTTAAAACTGAACCCATAATTGTTCGTTAAGACATAAGTGGCCGATTCTCCTGTGATAAGATAAAAAGAACCTTTAAACAAGTACCGTTTAAAAAAAAAGACTAATACAGAATAAACCAAATACCCTATCGATAGGAGCAAAGAAATCTTACGTATGGCTGAAGAGCGCAAAGTCCCTTAAATACCCTGCAAACAGACCCCGGTATGATGAAACAACTGCAGCATTTTGCAGCATGCATTACTAGCTTCTCCTTGAGATGAAGTAACAATTTCGTCGTAAAAATGCATCCTAATAACAGATCACCTAAAATTCTTATGAAACAACATGAACGTAATGCAACATGAATGTATTTCCTATGAAACAGCATGAAGTCTTAGAAATATCTTCGTAAGAATAAACATTGATGCATATTGGGGAAGCCAAAACATGTCTTCATTTAGTAAATGTTCATGCTTGCAGAACTATTTAAAAGTATAGGTAATTAAAACTCGCAGTACTCTAGTTTTTCTTGAACACAAGGAAAAGAGGCCAAATTTAGGACTCTAAAGCCAAGCTGAATATCAATGAGACACTAGGGTCTGAGCTTTACCTGTGGGAGCTGAGGCTTGATGAAGCTCTCAGGGACCACCTGCATCAGCTGCTCGTTGATGTTCACTCTCTCAGGGCCGGAGGTGTCGTACAGTACTACCTGCACCATAATTGAGGCTAACTTTAGATTGCATAGAGTAGGAATTATTATTATTACATAGCCAAGCAGGTAATGAAATAATGTTTATTAGAAGTTACTAATCTTGATAATCCAGCTACAAATAAATTACAGCACTAACAATCTCGCTGTAAAAAGCACTTTACGATATCGAACGTTTCACGGTGATGATACAACTTGGTCTAATATTTCCACCAAATTTCGGATTATTTAACAGCGATTTTGTCATGTGAGGAAGATTACGATGATCCCAACGGGAGGGTAACTGGGTGCAGAATGAGCGAATCCCAGACGTTCAACCTGTTGTTAAAGATCTAAGCTTCTGCATGAAATGCAATTTCGAAAACCAAACTTAAAATTTGTGGTAAACGCATTGGTCGCCAAGATGTAATTTTTGCCTAATAGAAGTAACTAGCGTCTATAGCATCACACATGTGAGGGAGTATTGGTACACGTAGTGTAAGCCACACGAGCACACACAAATCAGACCTTGATGGCGGGACTCCTGGAGGTGACAGTTGCAGAGAAGGTCTGGCCGAGAACCTTAGTGTGGAGTGCTGACGTCAGGGGAGCGCAGCAGATGCCCTCCAAGTCACTCAGCGATGCCTTTACGTACTGGCAACACAATCAACATCAAAGAACTGTAACTCAACTTTGGGAGAACCGTTTCGGTGACGTGTTTCTTACGCAGTGCTGGCTACCTGCACTAACAGGAGCTGGAAAACACCAACAAGATCATCAAAGAAAAAGGTGGTTTTTAGAAACACAGAAGCTTTGTCAGTAGAATCTGCCTTCGGTATCAAGTGAATAAAGATGCGTCGAGTTATATTGTACTTTTTCTAAAGATTTAGGAATTTTCGGCCTATCTTGGCACAAGCCGTTGCAGTTAGTACATTAAAACTGGCAGTAACGAGTTTTCAGAATCTTGTGATAAGGGTACATTGTTTTAGAACACCTGAAGACTAACAGGCATTCATTAAGGGGCTCATTCCACATGACCTTAAGAGACTGATCTGGCAAGGCACTTAAGAATTAGACATTTAACCTTAAACAGTGTAGTGCATCAGGCATAACAGTTTCCTAAAAATGCTACCGTCCTCTGCTATAGTTACTTAATAATAATTTTGACTTTACATTGAAAAATATATTACAGAATAAAGGGTTAAGGACAAGAGACACTAAGTTATACGCGGTCATATAATCATCAGCAAGCGAACGACCAAAGAATGTTCTTTCCCTGCAAGAAAATACCCCCCGACACTCACCCTACTACACCAAGTCACATAAAGCATCTCACCTGACACGGCAGGTTCATGAACTGCTGTGCCAGCTCGAACACGTCCTCCCTGGCTACCTCCTCTGTCTCGCCGTGGTCCACGAACAGCGCCGACACGCTGCTCTCTGCACACCACAAGCCTCTCCTCAACCTCCAAGTCAAGCTTTCATGTACGGAGTACCTAGTAAAGCTTTCATAAAATGACTACCCCATAGTTACATACGGATTCAGTCACTGGAAACACGCCTAAAGAAAATAACTTAGTTCTAACCACACAGTAACCAGAGCTATAGAAGGCATTCGATGATGACCACATGGTTGTGATCATCATCTAATGACTTCTATAGCTCGTTATCAGATATGATAATGCTTACATATCTGAGCAATGGGATAGATGCATGAAAAATAGTACAACAAATAATCCTCTAGATAATTCTACAGATGAGTTGTCCGAGTGGCACGAGATACGTGTACAGCTACAGTCTGAGAGACTACACTCCAAATAGCGGGGGTTGACTGCTGTTCTTCACCCACAAGGCTCAACACAGGAGTAGGAAGCGAACCTGTCATGAGGCTCTGTACAGCAAAAGCCTCCGAGGCGCAGAGCCGAGGATCCTTCTTTTATGTATATCCTCCTACAACACACAATTACTTCCTACACACAAGGAAATGAGAATAACGTGTCAGTCACTACAGGATCCCCCAAAAATTTACTCACTCTTCGACTGCTCATTACTCGTATATTTTATTTTGGTTTAGGTATTTATTGACATAGAAACAAGTCTTGTGGGATAAATTAAAGAAATGAATACCAAATTAAACAATGAACTGAGAGAAGAATGAATGTCATTATCCCCCTAATAATGAGCAGTCAAAGAGTGAGTACATTGTTTTCGCCCATTACAACGCGTTAAAATCCCATGTACTCCACACACGCCCCTAGAGGACCAGGGAGGGTGGCGTAACTGACCGGTTACGCCGACGACCAGCACCCGGAACCAGGTCTCGTGGTGCCGCAGGACGTAGTAGTGCCCGAGGTACACGGAAGGCGGAGCCGTGCAATTTTCCTCGTCAAAGTAGTGCAGTTCCATGCGAGTCACTAGTTCTTCGTACGCCGACTGCAACAGCACACAATCAACGTAAGAGGCACTTTTTTAAGTTGGGTGTTAGTACTGAGTACAGTAAACAATGCCTCCAGAACAACACAAGTACATACAGCACGTGCATACACATTTATGGACACATTCATGCCTTGAGGCATTCACTGCTCACTGTTCACAATAGAAAATAGGAAATGACTACAGTATCTGAACTGTAATGTATTGTGAAGCTGCAGCTCGTCTCACACGCGTCCATATCACTCTAATGAGACATGACATTTGGGCCACGTGTTAGTCTACAGGCATTTAGTTTGAAAATTTTCTTACAGTATAAGCGCTGGTGCATTATCAGCGCTAGTTTCATCACGTAAAGAAAAATAGAAGATATTAAAATTCTTCCAGGAATGCCCTTGCAAATAACGGCTACACAAAACACGAGTTTGGCGACGGATAAAAATAACGTAAAATAAAAACTGTGCACAGAAACCCACAACAGACTCGTGCAGCGTGCATTATTGATCACGCAGCGGGTGACCAGCAACACCTCAACAATGCTCAGGATTCACTAAATAAACACTACACTAAACTCCTACCCTAAAAGGAGCTCAGAAATTCTAAGCCCCCTCATCAAAAAATATCCCTTGGCTAAACCCTCAAAAGCTCACTCGTAACATCATAATAAATATTTCATAGAACCATAATAAACAATGACCTATAATGGATACAGAATTATAAATAATATTAGAAATTCAGAAAACATCCAGGAGGAATAACTATGAAACGAACCAGAAAATCTAGAGTAGTAAATGCTATTAGGTTGTTACAAAAATAATGACCGATTTCAGAAGCATGCGTTGGCCTTCAAGCGGCCATTATTTTTGTAATAACCTAATACATTCCATCAAAATTTAATTGATATAAGAGCATTACATCAAGATTTCAATTCATTTGGAAGCAATAGACTGATTTTAAAAGCAATAACAACCAATTTAAATTCATTTAGGAGCAATAGACTGATTTCAAAAGTATCATAATAACAGCCGGTTTAATAGATACGAGTAATTATGACTGATTGTCGAGCAATAACGACCGATTCGAAGACGCTTTCTCAGATGCACTCACATTATAAGAATCTCCTATCAAGCGAAAGCAAATTCTACAGTCGTCCATGACGTGAGACACGTAGACCTGCCAGGTGTCCTCCTCAGGCAGCCGCAGCTGTGGAGGCTGAGGAGGGAGACTGGCGGGCTCAGCAGATTTGACACTACTGATGTCGCTGACAGAGTCCTCCTTAACGCCATTGATGACAGGACCTGAGCTGCTGGCGTCAGAACTGAAATCTACACAGGACATGCTGTCAGCACGGTCAAGCGATGTCGTGGTAGAAGAGGTACCAGTTGCCTCACCAGACTTGGATTCTGCGGTGTCAAGTAACTTGTTTGTATCCTTGATACCAACGCTGCTGCCAGCACCTTCAGTCAACCTTACATCTTTATATCGAACTCCCCAACCACCAGGCAAACTCTCTCTGTCTTCAGTGACAACCCAGGAATTTTTTAATGACAAAGAATGAAGTTTATTTAGAACAGCCTTTTGTTGCACTTCACGAATTTTGGATGCATCAGCTTTGCTCGAGGCATAGCTCCTATCACCAGACTTGCGCGGGGCAGGACCTAAATGCGGCAGCCTTTCTTGCCGCTGCTGAGCAGAAGACGTGGCAGCTGGACGACATAACGAGGTAGGGTGCACAGGCATGGTGGAGGCGCGCAACAGGGAGGGTCTCTCTCTGTTCGATTTCTGACGATGTGATTTCGTGGATGGGGGATGTTCGTGTGCCCTGGAGCTGGAATTGGTCCGGCGTGCAAGGCCGTGTGATGGCGGCTGCTGCAGCGGCAAGTTTGGCAAGCTGGAGGGCTGCTGGGACATCGAGTGCTGCTGCTGCTCAGTTATGTACGGTAAAGAGCGATGTTCTCCCGAAGACGATCCTCCGTCAGAAGTTCGACGCCCATTTGCACCTCCGGGATCCTACGTTAAATCAAAGTAATCGAGAAAATGATTAATTACATTTTCATTAATTCTCTCATATTTTCATGAACTATAGTGTTTTCAATATCTGAATACAGGGTGGGCCAGAGAGGATGCCTCATTGAAGAACTTTTATAACTCAAAAACTATTTGGGATAGAACCTAAAACTTTATGTCAAAGCATTTATTAGATTTATGAATTTTACTAAAAAATAACATGCGAGTGCGAAAAACAATCCCTTTTAAGTGACGCCCGTTTTCGTGAGAGCACATTTCTAACCTTTTTTTAAACGTTCTGTAACCTTCGTTAATGTGTTGCCGTTAACTTGCCTGATTTTCTCTTGGATGTTTCTCTTTAATTGAGCGATTGTGGTAGGTTTATTAATATAAACTTTTCCCTTAAGGTATCCCCATAGATAAAAGTCTGGTATGGTTAGGTCCGGGGATCCAGGCGGCCAGTTAACATCGCCATGCCGAGAAATCAATTTTTGCGGAAACAAGCGATTTAAAAGAATTATTGTTTCTCCCGCGGTGTGACTCGTAGCGCTATCTTGTAGATATCAAATGTTTCTCAGATGTCTTGCTTCAAGTTGAATTTTCAAGGAAAGTACTGATCATATTTCGATATCTTTCTCTAGTGACGGTCACAGCATTACCTATATCGTTTTCGAATAAATATGGCCCAATGATTTCATCAGCCATCACACCACACCAGACAGTAACTTCCTGCGAATGCAGAGGCTTTTCAACAAATTGTTTAGGTTGTTGCTGCGCCCAGATACGACAATTTGTTTGCTCACACATCCTGAAAGATGAAAATGGGCCTCGTCGTTCATTATTAATTTTTTAAGAACATCAATGTTATCTCTTATGATATTCAACTTTCACGTGAAAATTGCAACCTTGATGCATAGTCTATCATTTAATTGGTGGGTTAATTGCAATTTGTAAGGAAATGATTTAAGATCTTTCTTCAAAATTATTCTCAGCGATAATCTACTGATGTTCAGTTGTGTTGAACGTTTTCTTGTCGAAACCGTACCATCCACATGAAGACTTAGGGACACTCACTCAATGTTTATTACATTTAGAATCGAGCGGTTTCGACCAGGTGGTTCATTGTTAGACTAGTTAGTGTACCCGTGCCCTCAAAAATGATGGCAAATACTGTTAAAAAGATATTAAATAAAATTACATATAAGAACGCAAAGCAATATATTTAGTTTAATACACATTTACAAAGGATAAATGTTTTAATTGAGAATTTCTCCAAAGACAACATTCCTAGTGAAAAACAAATCATCTACCGAATTTCCTTGAACATCAGTTTCTTTAATTGCTATTTTAATGTTATTCCGATTTCTTATTCGACTTTGTTGCACTCTGTCTCATCTCATCTCTTCTTTGATTTTCCTCTTCTTCAGTTTCATTGGCAAACCTTTGCTGCACTCTCTGCCTCATACCTTATCGCCAGCTTGGTCGACTGGTGAGCGAATCCGCTTACGAGCGGGAAGACCCGGGTTCGAATACCGCTGCCGCTATGGTTGACGCGGCTAGAATTACGGCATGGGACTTGGGTAACCGAATAATTATCGAAGTAATTATCCAACCCAAGAATGGGCCAGAAGGTTCGTTCCTATAGCCTCATTCTATTTTATTCTATTCTATATCGTCTCTCCTTTGACTTGATTCTGCCTCAGTTTCAGCAGCCATTCTTTCTTGCGCTGCTATTCAGAGATTCCTTCTACGAACAAAACGCTGGTCATCATCCTCCTGTTCACGCCTCTGCGCCTGCCTTAATCTTGCTGCTGAGCGTATGGCCTCTAGTCGTTCTTGTGAACTACTTGCATACTGATCCCGCCTCTGTTGCCTTACAACAGCTTGTTGTTCTTGAGATAATCTTTCTCTCGCTCTCGATTCAGTCTTTTTTTCGTTCGAGTGAAGTTTCCATGCTTAAGCTTATTTCAAAGGTAACTTATTTTTCTTGTGACAGAAATAAACACTGAGAATACAGTACTTATGAACCGCAATAAAAGTAGTTATAGCCATTCGTGTCATATCCTAGATACAGAAATTCGGCATTACTGAAAGCAACTGCGAGCTTGTGTATGTATATTGTAGTATGCAATACCCCGCCGAACTCGGTATCCACGATACGGACTCTAGTAAATAAGGCTCTGGATCTCTCTAATTTTTTTGAAAGAGATATCACAGTGCACATGTACAGCGAAAATAAGCATGACACGAAACATTGAAATAAATATATATATATAAATATATATATATATATATATAAATATATATATAAATATATATATATATATATATA
>VCRD01002360.1:4673-17570 GCA_006783055.1 Trinorchestia longiramus | reverse complement strand
ATAAATAAATAAATAAATAAATATATATATATATATAAATAAATAAATAAATATATATATATATATATAAACACACGACGGTCATTCTTAGTATTAGATTACGAACCAGTGCTTTCTAATGTTCTTACCCATCTTCCCAGTGTTTTGCAATCAGCTTGAAGATCCATTCCAAAAGTACCTGCAAAAGCTCTCCGTGCTCTCACAAAAGACGATCCATTTTCATAAAATTGCTGGACGAAAGCGATCAGTGTTTCTTCAGAATGCATTGCGAACGAATAGGGCCTGATATCCTTGTACTGTTAACCTATATACAGTTGTGTATCTAGGCTACATAATTAAATGTTGTTATAAATAAATTTCATAAATTTAAGAAATGTTTTGACAAACTTTTACGTTCTATCCCAAATAGTGTTTGAGTTATAAAAGTACTTTAATGGGGCGTCCTTTCTGGCCCACCCTGTACTTCTTCATGGCTAGAATAATTTTCATTTATATCTTTTATTGTCGCAACACGCTTCAATACATATCATTGCTTCCCTTACGCCCGGCAAGCTAACACACACAAGTATTCCAGTTCAGTAGTAGTAGTAGTAGTAGTAGTAGTAGTAGTAGTAATAGTAGTAATGCTTATAGTAGCAAGAACAGTGGTAACAGTAATCGTAATATGTATTAGTTTGCTAGGGCTGCAGTCGCTCAAATTTCATGGCGTCGAATGTCTTACAGTTCGAATTCAAGTTCATCTATTACTCCATCATAACAATAATGAAGTACATCGTTACAATTATCATTATATATTAGTCTTCTAGGTCATGCATTAGACTGTAGTTCTAGTACAATATTTATAAGTATTTAAGATGCAAGTTCAGGTACTACAGCTCGTTCATGTTTACAAGTCGTCATTTCTTGCACTAGCGACGTACAACAAAATTGTTTCAACTGATCGTCACAGATATTTCTCAAAAAAGATTGAGCGTGTATTATGGATGGTACTGCACATATAATTCCATACGATTTGAAGATAAAACTCATTTGGTCAATAATAGCCCCCTGTTCAACATAACACTCCAAAAGAGCGGTACTCACACGCACCTTTTTTTCATTGAGTATCCAGAGGTTCTCGTGCTTGATGAATGCAATGCCGGTGTCGCCAAACTGCGTCTCCCGTTCACAGGCGCGTTCGCAGAAGTCGGCAGGCAAGATCTCTGAGTGTCTGCCCTTGTACACCTCGCACAGATGGCTGAACCACAGGCCGTGAAGCTCTCCTCGCACCAGCTGCAGCACGGGGACACATCAGGCAATACATGCCTTCGCACCAGCTATGCCTGTGATCACACCAGCAGTACCTGTGCTCACACCAGCTGTACCTGTGCTCACACCAGCTGTACCTGTGCTCACACAAGCTGTACCTGTGCTCACACAAGCTGTACCTGTGCTCACACTATCTAAACCTGTGCTCGCACCAGCTACAGCACTAGACACACAGGCAGTCCCGGTAGCTTACTGCGTCAGGGGACACTAACAAGCATTATACGGAGGGCACCAACACGCATCAAGCGAGAGGTTCTTGAATCATTTCATCTCTTCATTACCATCCACCTCAATGTTACTGTTCAACTCTTCTCCGATACAATGTCTCTACTGATTGGTTCGAACACTCAACAGCCTTAGTTGTACGATCTTCTCCAAATGATCTATTTTTTGTATTTACTATGATACACTACAAAAAACATCGTCCTTATACATCAGTCTCACCGGTACAGACACACACAATTCTACAGTAATCAAATAACAGGACAGAAGACCGCCCATTGTAGATCACGACTCTGAACACGCCCACACCAACAACGCGTAGGGACTTATGCAGTAATCTGCCAGACCAGACCCAAGCCTGCAGAGCAGGAGCAGCTCACCTGTGCAACTCTGCTAATGCAGAGGTCCAGGCTGCTAGTCTCTGGGCAGGAGGGCGCAGTGGACAGATGTTGTAGATCGTCGAGCGCTTTCTGGGCCACGATGGCCTCAGCTTCTTCGATGGTCGGTCGTTCGTCAGGGAAGCTGGAGTACCTCTTCTTGTTCACCTGCACGAGGGGAAAGGTTTTTAGTAGCTACCACATCTTGAATACTGAAGACTCATGGTAAGCCATGCTTTACAGTGTCATTATCTTCCGGTGGTTTGGGAGTCAATAAAGGAGATATTTATATTGAAACAAATTATAAACACTGACACCTTTTTCTCCAAAAAGAAAAGTAGCTGCTGTTCTGAGAGACACGTATTACAGATACAGAGGTCTAGCTGTCACGCAAGCGTCAGATGTGGTCGTGCTACACTGTCGTGGTGGCCACGCAGATCACTCAGCTCACCCAAGTTGCCTTGAGAAGCTGACACGGTCAGCAATACGAGCTTTCCTAACCAGAAGACCATAAAAATGACAATGCTTTAATGAAGCTACTACTAGTAGTAACTAGTAATCCTCACGACTAGTGACGGACTAGTAACCCTCACGCCACAGCCAGTAACTTTCACGCCACAGCCAGTAACCCTCACGCCACAGCCGCGAATGGTCGTGCGAGATAGGTGCTCAAGCTACGTGAAGTGTAAGAGATCAATCTTACGAAACGTACCAATCACGCCGAGTTCACGTAAATACTTTATTTACCGACCGAATAATTATCGAAGTGAATAAAAGTGTCTCTCGTTAAAATTTTGAAGGAAATATTCAGACAACAAGCCAAACATCTAAACAACAAACACGCGAGCTATTTGGTATCGATAACTCACGAGCTACACTACATTGGAAAACAAGCTGCCCTCGTAGACCGCATACCAGCGAGGTAACCGCAGCACGCCGACCACCCACCTAAACTTCGGAGTCCCAGCCAACGAACAGAGCACAACGACAACGATTCCTACACAACCACATATCGTCAATTCGAACTTAACCGTCGACTCGAACTGCTGGCGGGGTGCTTAGAAACAATTGAGAGACAACAAAAACAAAATTACGAACACGAGCTAAGGCTTCAGTCTTTCGAGACTCACCTTGACCAGCACCTACGGACTAATAACCAGCCTCCGCGTATTGAAACTATTGCTAAACGTCCAACCTTTCATCTGAACACCAAAAACTGTTTTAATGCATTGAAAGATGAAATGGAAAATAATATAAACTTTACAAAAGAATAGGCTATACATATATCCAATGAACATAATCCACGCCAAACTCAATACCATACCCAACTTGCTGAAATCCTAGAACCTTATCGCAACTTAAATAAAAGTACTAACAAACAACTACGAAATTGTGATGGAAATACTTGTACTACTACTAATGAAAAAACTAAGATCAAGAAAAAATCTCATGTATTTCTGTTGGAGACAGCATCATCCAAAGACAGAAAACTGAGTTTAAGCAGAGATTAGAAGAGCGTAAAATATTCTGCCGCCCCAAAATACGAGTTCCTGAAGCAGTCCACTTACAAGATCTACGATGCACAAAGGAGGACGTAGTTATAGTTCTATGCGGAACACGAATTAGAAAATGAGCCCTAAGATGAAATCCTCATACAATTTGAAGTGTTAATTCATAAAGTAAAAAAATCCATGAAGTCTATCATAACTAGCATTCTTCCGCGAATAAAGGACACGAATCTAAATACCCAAATTCTACTAATTAATGAAAAGGTAAAAGAAATATGTGCAGGAAAAGGTGTCATGTACCTAGACCTGATGTCCCATTACACTGGACACAAACATCTTATCAAGAAAGATGGCATCAATCTAAATAAAGTCGGGAAAGCTAGGCTGGGGAGCTTACTGACCATTGCCACGCTCGGACAAACCGCTACATTGGAAGAAGACAACATTGGCAGTGTACAAAATTCAGCAAGCATATTGAAAGTACATTCAGAACATCAACAAGGAAATGCAACAAAAAATTCGGACAACTGTAATCCGCCCAACACGGAACTAAATGATCCTCGATGACGCAAGAAAGTAATAGAGTTCGACTATAACACGTTCTTGTCCATACAAATTGCGATCACATAACACACCCTACCCTATACTTCAACAGGGAAAAGAAACGAACAGCGCACCCGACACGAACAAGTGAAAAAACGAACAGCTCCCCCGACACAACGGTATCATTTAACCTCAACTCTGCAGCAGACATCTCTGGCGCTGCAAGAAACACTGGCAGCCTGACCACTTCAATTGGGATAACCAGAGTAAAACCGTATTGTCACACCACGATTATAGTACAAGACTACTGAAGACACTGGTTGGCAACGTACAAAGCCTCCTGCTAAAAATGCAGGAACTTCAAGCCATTGCGTCAACGTTGTCGCATGACATCATAGCTGTCAATGAAACATGGCTAGATGTCAATGGAAGACATCTCCCAGCGGAAGTCTCAATCAAAGGATACGTTTTGCATAATGTCGACAAACCGTCACACAGCAAGAGAGGTGGTGGTTCCCTTATCTACATAAGTGAAAGCTGCAACCACAAATCAAAACTAAGTGAGCAATAGAAAAATCGGAAATACTACATCTCACCATCCAACCGCATCCAAAATAAACTATTAAAATTGTGCTTGTGTGTAGGAATCCAACCTGTACAGCAATTGAAGATGACGAATTTTATGATTGCCTTGATAATATCCATAATTCTCCTCACCAAACACTAATGATGGGAGACTTCAATTTGCCCCACATAAACAGGACTACTCGTCAAAGTCAAGCATCCGGCTCAAAACTAATTGATCTGATGAATACAAATTCCCTGCAGCAGCATGTCAACGAACCAACTAGAGGAAACAACATTCTTGACCTCGACATGACGACCACTGACCTCAGCATAAACGGCTCAGAAGTTACGGCCAAGATCGGTGAACACCAGATGATAGACTTCACGCTCGAAGTACAAAACCCTAACATAAGGACTGAACATAAACAAGTACTCGACTACAAACGGGCAAACTTCGAACTAATGAAAGAAGAGCTTGGCAGCCATAACTACGAAGTACTCATGAGCAACAAAAACGCCGAGGAATGCTATGTGATACTCAAAGAAAAGATTGTAACCGCTACAGAACACCGTATCCCAAGAAAGCAAATCAGGCCAACCAATAACCCTCCTTGGTTCTCACAAGAGATTAAACGCCTCATCAATGCAAGACAACAGTCATACAGAAGACTTAAATGATACCAAACAGAATCCCATCGTCAAGAACATTTCCACGCCTGCAGGGTTGTTAAGCGAACGATCTATAAAACGCAATAAAGAAATTACAGTTGCAGCGCAAGCTGAAACTAACCCAAAAAGCTTCTACAAATATGTAAACGAAAAACGACTCAAAAGAGACACTATTGAACCACTGGTCGATTCTGAAGGCTCAACCCAAACGAACAACAAAAGCAAAGCCAGAATTCTTAATGGACCGAAACCTGGCAAATGAGCTTCAACGTTGATAAATGTTCAGTAATGCACGTTGGTGCAAATAGCCGGCATTTCCAACACACGATAAATGACATAACCATTGAAACAATCCAGCAACAAAGAGATCTAGGTGTCATTGTCACTGAAAATCTCAAACATGACAAACAAGTGGAAGAAAGCATCGAAAATGCGAGCAGGATTCTTGGTTTCATTGCACGAAACATCGAATACAAGTCAAAGAACATAATATTACAACTCTATAAAGCGTTAGTCCAGCTTCATTTAGAATATGCAGTGCAACTCTGGTCTCCTACCTTACGAAGAGATATTAATAAAATGGAAAAAAGTCAGCAGAAAGCAACGAAGATGGTTCCAGAACTCCGCAATCTCAGCTACAAAAGACGTCTTCAACGCCTTGAACTTATCTCCCTAGAACAAAGAAGACTGCGAGAACAACTTATTTAGACCTTCAAGTATCTCAATGGCCTTAACAATGTTACCCTGGAAGGGCTTTTCAGAAGAGACGGTAACGTACGAACCAGAAATAACGGCCAAAAACTATTACTCAGAAACTTCAAGACATCTCAAGCTTTGAAATTTTTTCCCATCAAAATTGTTGCAACTTGGAACCAGCTGCCAGAAAACATAGTTTCTGCTGGCACACATTCAAAAATCATCTCAACAAACTTTGGATTACGAATCCCCTCAACGTACTAACTCTATGCCCTTAACTTCTTAGGGCCAGTGTATGATTGAAATAAATGCGCGTGACAGAAATGCCTGTGCGTGAGTGAAATGTGTGCACATGACTGAATTGACTTACGTGGTTAAGGTGTACGTGCATGACTGATGGATTTACTTTAGGCGGCATGAGACTTGGGTAACAACCTAAGAATGGGCCAAACGGCTAGTTCCTATTGCCTTATTCTATTCTATTCTACTTAAATACAGCCACATAGTCATACCTTCGTTGCCTTGAAAGAATCAAATTTGTTCATCAGATACTGATATTATACATAGGGACCTTCAATAAGTTAGGCTGTTGAGTGTAATAAAACACAACTACGATACCTGAAATTACAACCTCAACACGTGGGTTCTATGGCTAACTGGTGCCAGACTCATTTTAGGCAGTTATTTAGTTGTCGCTTTTGCTTGCGGCCGATTATTATTTGACGTAGTAGCTGGGTTAGCGTTTTTACAAAATACCCTTACCGCCATTTAAATTCCACCCTACATTTTTCTTACACAAGGATTTCTCATCCACATGCATAAGCCATTTTCCAAAGCAAAAGTGCTGGAGAGAAGCTCACTGAACAGCAACTCCATCACTCAAATCACACCACTTTTAGGAATTTCAGTACACACAATGTTTCAACGCATACATAGCCCAGCATACACAACGGACCCAAAGCTAAACAACCAAGCCACATGAGTAACGCTGGCACACACAGCTGGCCACACAAGTCCCACCTGGCAACCCACCTCGAGGGTCGCAAGCCACCTGTTCTGTAGGGGCACAGACCGGAACACAGCAGGGGGATACCCCAACTCCTCAATGAGCTTCTCGAGTCGCTGCTTCAGTTCCTTCACGATGTTTTCTCGGTCCTTAGAGAGGCTTGGTTTCATCTGTACAGTAATAACACTCATTCAAATGCCGAATTTGTTAGCCAGTTTTACTTTTGTAATTTAATCAATCCAACACAGAATTTCAATGTATGAAACAATACATATGAAAAAACATACTCGTTCAAATTTACTGCTTAAGGCCAAAACAAAAACACCTTGAGCACCGTTAGGCAGCGCAAATAACGGAGCTAGATAGTAGAATATATGTTTTCTACTGTATGAAGGAGGTGGTGGAGGAGGAGGACGAAGTGCCCCATTGAAAATGGTTGATGAATTGCCCCATTAAGGTAAACCAAGTGGGCAAGGACCAGGAAAAACAGAAGCACACAATATCGACTTGTTAACAGCAAGAGCAGTACATCTGAGAGCACTGGTGCAAGTATCAAGGATAACTTCTTACTGAGTTTGTGGCAGATGCTGCAGGTCTGAAATTGGTATGTGCAGGACCGAGTGGTCTGAAGCTGTTTCCAGGAGCATGAGGTCTGAAGTTGGGGTAGGCAGGTGGCAGGTGGGGAGGAGGCATTCGTGGAGGTGCCTGCAGCTTGCCACGATACTTTGGTTTTTTACTCCTCACCATCTGCGAGGCTGAGGCAGGGGGCTGCGACCACCGCTGGGGAGGTAATCTAAGAGGAGGACACGGCCTCATGTGGGGCAGGGGGTGCGGGGGAATGTTGGGGTGAGGCAACAGTGCAGGACGCGGGAACACCCTGGGGACTGGACGCCTCATAGGTAGACTGCTAGCTCGCTTCTGCACAGCAACCAACACGTCAGAGGAAGTTGAGGACACGTTACTCTGCTACAAGCTCCCACCAATTAGGTCCATTAATTGGACAAATGAGGCATGTATAGGCGCTCTGGTGCATACACAGTAAAAGTAGTAAAGACTAAAGAGTGCCCAAGTATAGATTGCTAGAGCTCTGTAATGTCAGGAGTGAATAACAAATTTGTAGTCTCTGCCACATCTTCGCCAGTAATATATTGACCATATAAATGTCACCACGTATGCTTTATACACACTCATGAAAATAATATGTTTAATGTATTACAAAAAGTGCACAGAGTATAGTGCATACACTCAATGCATGACGGCAGATGCAATATATATTTTTAAAACCACAAATAATGACAATTTTGTAATTTGTGCCATAAAAGTAATAAGCAAATTCTATAGCATCAACATTTACATATTTGATACCTAGAGTATGTCAATTATTTATTCACTGAATTTTCAAGACCTACCCAACCGACATTCAGAGAGACACCATGCTGTCACTTCAGCAAATCACAAATTGGAAATAAATCTCTCCTCAAAGCATCATAAGAAACTGGTCTTTATATTGACTAGAAAGCATTGCACAATTGTTTTTGAAAAAAACAACGTGAAAGTTTTTGAACAAGAAAGAGAAATCGATAAGCATATCATGGCTTTTCCTTTCAAGAGCTTTAGGATCAATGCTTAAAAATAAACAGTAATTAAAGTCTTCGGCAAATTTTATTAATTATGCTTCTCAATTGTCATGGTAGTTATGATATATGCATAGGTTTTTATACTTCAGAGCGATATGTAAAGTGTATGTATAGTACGGTGTATCGAAGCGTGAGGGCCGACGTCATCATATGGTAGAGGCCTAGGCCTAGGCTTCTCGCCTGCCGTCTAGCCCACAGCTATGTAAACAACATTCCGCTACGTGGCACAACAACATCGTGCCCTTGAGCCTGGGAAAGGAACTCCCCACAGCCACAAGTGTAAAAAATAAAGAAAAAAAGAAGGCAAGAGTGCTCATATAAAGACAGCAGCGCGAGGAAACGAAGGGGTTTGGGAACTAGATCTCGGCGACGATGTAGACTGTTGGGACAGAGAGCAACAGTTAAACTGGTCCTGGGCATAGGGGAAATTAGGGGCACCGTGATAAGAGGGAAAATTAGCGGCATCTTTAAGATGTTTATCGTGAGTGTTAAACATTGTAGCTATCATCAACAACGAATCTTCATTGTAGGAACAAGTTTAATATTACTATTTTCTATGTGATCGAGGTTAGCGACAGAGAAAACTTCGTAATTTGATTTGAACGCCATCATTTAACTAAATTGTTTCGCACTTAACCGTGTATAATGGGGGAAGAATTAATTGCGAACTAGCAAGGAAGGGAAAGGGAAATTTTAGCGTTATTACTATAATGTGGTCGTGAGTGCTAATCATCGAAGCCCATCATTAACAGCGAATCTCTAGTGTAAGAGCAAGTTTAATATCATTATTGTCTATGTGATCGAGGTTAGCGACAGGGTAAATTTCGTAAGTTGTCGTGAACGCTTATTGATTTAACTAATTTGTTCCGTATGTACATTTAATTATTCAACTATTAAGTGTGCAATTGATCCATTAATAATGCACTGTTGAATAGGATACCATGTTGTGGTTTATATACCAAAATGGGGTAAATAACTTATTTCCCATCCCATGATGTTTAGAATAACATGTATTACATTTTCTGCAAGTACCATTTGTCCTTTGTTTTGTCATTGAAAAGAAGTACTAGGGAATACCTTTTACCACTTCATGTATTCAGAGGATTAGAGTCCCTCTAGTGCGATTACGTGTTGTTGCATTTAATTAATTGTGTTAGTTACGAGTTTTATTTGAAATGTGATAATAGGACAGCATGCAGAAAAATTATGCATTGAAACCAAGATTACATAAATCTTGAGAGAGAAAAGAACTCATCAACAATCAATCATTAATAAATAAATTAGATATTATCCACCCCTTTCTAAGACGCATCGCCACACAATAACAAAAAAAACACTACACTAGGACTTATTACTTTTGACAAACAAGATGCATCACAAAGAAGAATTGGAGGCGTAATTACAATGTACCAGGGACAAGGAAGATGGCACACACCTTCTTGGAAGCCGGTCGCTGCCCTGCTACCAGTGCAGCAACGTGATCTCTAGCGCCAGGAGGCGTCGTCACGTACAGCTTGCCAGACCTGTTCACCAGCTGCGCCGTCTGTCACACGTAAGCGCATCAGTGATATTGTGGTGGCTACTCGACACGCAACGTTCACTACACCACAGTCACTAAATTGCAAAGTATGTACATCTGCAAACACAGCACATTGGAACATCATAGGTCTTCCATTTAAGAATATTTATGAATTCTTATATGCATTATTCAGTAAATAAATAATGCTTTCAAAAATACTATTGTTAACACATTAAACAGTTATGGTATGGAACTTTGGTAGAAAGTCAAATAAAGGATCAAACAGCTTGCAACTGTTGCCATATACAATTCTAAATTATATACACAACCAAAGTACATCAGAATCAAATAACAATCTAGCTCTCAAATTGACCACAACTACCGTTTTAAACAAGTGACACCCCTTTGCTTCTAGTCACCAACATAACTTCATCACACATAAAATATTCCAGAACATAATTTTCTTATGATTATGAACTATACAATGTTGAGTAGCCTTGAAGAGCAACAATATACAATGTATCACCCAACATTTTATCCAAATAAAGAACTGCAGTTTTGACAGAAGAAAAGATTTGTAAGTAGAGCACTCATCAAACATAGACAATGCTACCTTAGGTGCATAATACACCATACCATGTTACACTGTGCAGTTGTACTACGATAAGCAGTGTCTGCAATTGTACATTTGAATCCATCATCTAAACTTTAGCTTTTTTTGCAATCATAACTTAAAAAATACTTCATTCATGCAATCACAAGACACTTAACATTGATCATTAACTCATGTGTAATTTTTAGATGGAAAAATGTATAGAAATCAATATTTGTGTTAGAACATGAGATCAACATTCATCCATTTCAGGGTGTCTGCTTTGAAACACAATTTTTAAATATGCCTCCATTAATTCTACACTGGAAGACAAAGAAAATATTAAATTGTTATTAAAACTTTTTTGACCTAAAAATGCAACTGAAATTTTATGTATTAGATTTCAATCCAAATTTTTTTTTAAATTACATATTTTACAATCCAAATTCAAGAGCAGCAAAATATGCCACTTTTAATATATACTCCCTTTGAATGCATTAAAGAATATGTACTACACATAAGGCCTGTACCTCGGGAGCAGACTGCAGTAAGCTGGCTAGGGTGGCATGGTGAAGTTGTCTGTATGGGATAGCTTCATTTACCATTTGGAGGTAATCTCCTGCGAGGAAAACAAATCATTAAAAATTTAAAGTAATGAGAATAGTATAGGCATTATAAGTATGGCATCCATAGAGCTCTGCAAGTTCTGCTATCTATCATAATTACTATACATAGTAGACAGAATGCAAGCATAAACAGCAAGAGGTCAGGTTTATGCATACTTGAGAACATGCCATGCAGTGCTAATAATACTGAAATAAACTAGCATAAGACATCAGAATAATAAAATAAATTCTATACATCATGATTTAGCAACTTTTCAGCATATGTAATAATTCCTTGCTCTATCAAAAAATTAACACAAATGTTATCCCTACAATACATGATACAAGTAGCCAAAATAAAACACTAACAGAAGCAAAACTGACAAGGGGACAGATTTCAAATTAAAGTTATAAATGCTAAAACCATTGTCAAAAATGAAGAAAATAATTCATAGACTTAGACTAGGCATAAGAGCTGACGTGTTGAACTTGGACTTACGTTCAAGCTGTTCAATGGTCAGGTCTCCCTGTGCTGAGTTGAGCAGTGACTTGATGAGTATCAAGACAGTGTTTCTTTTCTGCTCAAGTTCTCCTTCGGCAGTACTGCCGGCAGGCTCCATCGTCCTGTCTGTGCTCTAAGTATCTGTGCCCCTGCTGTGTCACCTATTTATTAAGGCACCAGTGCACCAACACTCACACTTCACCTATTCATAGAGTAACACGTTTGATTTAGTTACAAATAAAGAGAATACATTGCTAGCCATTCAAATTGAAGTACCAACACAAATCATCATAGTTAAATGAGCAATCTAAAATTACTGAAAATTTTACTCTTATCCAAGAGATGAGTCAAACCAGTTGACCATCAAACTTCAACAGGTGTAATATGAAAATATTCATCCTTCAACTTGTAAGAACATTTTCTGACATTCCTCTACACAGCTAAAATCATATTGGTTTAGTTCCCAAAATAGAATATTTTAAATGAGATTTTTATATCAATAACTAGTTACCATACCAACAAAATGATGCTTGTGTCAAACAGTACATTATAACTCATACTTGTCTTTGAAACTTCCAATATAACTATAAACTATAATTAATTTAAAATCACATATTTAATTACCATATTTTTAGACCATAAGGTGCACCTTAAAAACCTCCAATTTCACTAAAAATTGGCTATGCACCATATAATCTAGTGCACCTTATGCGTGCACAGGATTTCAAAATCTGTCCTGGATACTGCTATTTTTGTTTGGTGCATAGAATTATATGGTGCACAGACACTTTTTGTAAAAATTTAAGGCTTTTAGGTGTATATTATGATGCAAAAAATACAGTAAATTCAAGTTTTTCAACAGTCAAGCATATTCAGCTATTAAAAATAAATAAAATAATTACTGTACTATCTGCTCAATGGCTGCTGAGAATTTTTTTATATAAATATAAATTAAGACTGCATTGTGTTTAGCAGCAGATGAAAGCTGATTAATAGATCACAAAATGTACATAGAAAAGGTGGAATAATTACAGTTACAAGTCACCAAGTTCCATTCTAAACAGTTAAAAAGGTTCAAGACTAACTGCTGATATATCACTTTGCTGAAGTAAAGAGCAAACAAAAAACACAAATATATTTTTATGA
>VCRD01002359.1:79034-91053 GCA_006783055.1 Trinorchestia longiramus | reverse complement strand
GCAACTTTGAGCAGCTCGTTTAAATTAGCATTTGATTAGAAGAAGGGATGCATGCTCCTTTGTTGAAGGTAGGGGATAAATTGAAGAGATAGCTGAAACCAAAGATTATGGAGCAGTTCTTCTCATTGAACACAAATGTGGTACAAGAAATTTCCTTTAAAATGAGTATGTTTACGAAGTTATTTTTGATCGCGAGACTCAGTATGCTTGAGGTATTTTTGCAATGGTTTTCCATTATAACGATACCAAAAACTTTTGGAAAATTTGAATGCAACGATAAAACGTACTGTTAGGCAAAGAAATCTTCATTACCTAATATTTCTTTCAAAAAGTAACAAAAGAAATAAGCAATAGAAAGCGATGAGATATCTGTGTTGCACCAGTTTTATTAGACGAGAAATAACAACTAAGTTGATTATTATCCTTCTAACGAGAGCTTGCTTGTACAGGCGCTTTCTACAGCAACACTCTCGATCACGACACACCCAGAAACGTGCCAAGAGAGGCATGCTGCATGCACATCACTGTTCGATATTCTACTCAGAAAAAATATCTTAGCAATAAACAGTTCTCGTAGGACATGTTTGATATCGTCTGATGATCTGAAGCAGTTCTAAAACAAAGGCTCAGATACCTGGGTACTGTACGCAAGACTTACAGTATACTCAATAAATACCAACGAATGGCGCGTTCAGAATGAAACGTGTACGCTGGCGTTTTGTCCGCGGTATTCGTTGCGTAGCAAAAAGCCAAGTACAGTTAGCGACAAAATTAGTCATACACCCAACAATGTTCAATACTTTTAGTCTTTCATTAGAATATAATGCTCGTATGATTCTACACTCTTTGTATGCTTCTAAACATATGAAAATGAATTTAGAACTGTTTTAAAACGACAAATTTAATTCAACGAATTTAAAAGATAATACGAAAAATGAATTGATGAAAATATTTTTTGACAGAACAAGGCAACATAATAATATCAAGAGTGAAAAGCATGCACTTTCACGTTCAAAACTTCCATCACACGGTTTTCTCTTTTTTGCATCAAGTTTGAACACGTTTGTGCTGGGGATTTATTCCATTTTTCAATGCAACATGTTTTAATTCTTGAAAGTTTGTCAGAGCCCGACGATACATTCAAACTTTTAATTCTCACCATCGATTTTCCAGCAGATTCAAGTCAGGACACATTGAAGGCCATGACAAAAACTGAAATGTTATTTTACTAGTGCTAAGCAGTCACAGATTTAGACATATCTTTGAGATAATTATCGGGCTGGAATTAAAACTGCAGGCCGAATCCAAGATTTTGCAACGAAAACTTGAGGTTTTCATTCACGATCTTGATGTAGTCATCAAATTTCATAACTCCATTGATTGAAACTAAATTACCTGTATTACATAAACTAAAACAGCCCGACGACATCATGCAACCACCCCCAGGTTTACCTCTTGACACTGTGTTCTTGGAGAGAAAAGACTTACCTCTCAGATGCCAAATTTTGTTTCTATCAAATCTCTGTGTCTCCATAGTACTCATTCCCATAGGCAATATTTTTGCCCAAGAAATTTTGGGCAAAATTTAAGCGTGCTGAAAGATGATGTGGCCTCTGATGAGGCGTCGGTCATAGTCTATGTCCAAGCATGCTATTCCTATTTAACCAACGTTGAATTGTAGGAGTACTTTCGCTGGTGTCCTGCGTTTCCAAGTTTTTGGCGACGCCTTTCAACACAACTCTTGGGTTGATATTATCCTGGCGGCTAAGTTGTGCTTAGTTCGTGATGACAATTTCGACGGTCTTCAACGCCCAGTCATAGTCGCTGTCGTTCCAAATTCTTTACACTTCTTGATGACATATTGTACGGTAGATCGAGGAATAGTCGTACATTTTGAAATAGTTCAGTAACTACTACCAGACTTGGGAGAGTGAATAATATTTTACCTCAAATAAACGCAGAACACTTTCATCTTAATCACCTGCTGTCAAAGTGAAAATGAAAAAGATGATACTTATTACACTGCGTTATGTTTGTTACCGGAACTTAAATATTCTGGTAAATAAATATTTTATACTATTCTGTGCATGAAATAAAAACGTGAATGGCTAATAATTGCATGAATCGAATAATCAAAACGAAAAATTTTTATTTCACGAATATTGTTGCACGATTGTACTATATTATTGCAATTCACTTTTTTCATGATGATTTTGTTACATTTGTTAAAGAAAATCTATCGGTCTAAAACTCAGTGTTAAATTCTTTTTCATCTACTTAATAACAGTTAAAGGATTAAGAATCGTACGAGCATCGAATTCAAATAAATGACCAAGTATGGGATACTTGTGGGCGTGTGAAATATTTTGACACTAACTGCATATGGATTTAATGTAAATAACAGCCGAAGCTAAGTCACTTACCGTACAGAACTCGACCATGACCATCTTGCGAGGAGGTGCATCACCGTCGTCGAATACAAACCCCTCGCCTTCTAGCGTTTCACCAACGCATGAAATTTGTTCACAGGATCTTGCCACTGAACCCGCAAGCTGCGAACTGAATCCGCTGTTTCTAACGTTGGAAGCGCTGATCGAGGGGAGTACCAAGTTTCGTACACAACTGGCAAAATTTTCAACACGTGCAGATGAACAAGAATCTTTTGAACTCGTAACAGAACTACTTTTATTAGAGTCAACTGTGTCATTGTTTGTCCCCGATGAATGAAGATCTAAAACTGGATTCCAAGTATCACTCCGAGCACAACTAATGGGCGCAAATATTTTTCCCGATTGAACTGGAGAACGAGATGTAACAGCGGGAATGTGAGAGCAAACGGATTGAAAGTTAAAAGAATTAGCTACTATAGAAACGTGGCCAGAACTTTTTCCAGTGCCAGCGTTTCGAAAGGAGTTAGGAGGCTTGCCTGACACAGCAGCTGTCAATTTTCGGGCGCTCTCGTCTCCGCTGTCTGGAACGTAGCCGCTGTTGACAAACCCTCCATCGTCATCATCAGAATCAGAGTTTTTCTGACGCTGAACGTCCCTTCCACTTTTAACCACATTAGTTTGCTTGAATAACTTTGAAGAGTCAATGCTTTCTTCTTCACTTTCATTAAGGTCACTGGGAACAGACTGAATTTTTATTTTTGATTTGATACTCAAGGGAGCCCTAATAAAGTCTACATGACTACGCAGACTACCACGAGTTGTGCTACCACCTTTGAAAGATTCGTTCTTGAAACCCTCGACTTGGACCTGGTCGAGGCTGTCCAGAGACTTCGCAGTGTATTTGGAGAGATTGAATTGGTGTGGAGAACTGCGTAAAAAATTATCATCTCTACCTGTTACTTCCGATCCCCTCAATCTTTGTCCAACAACCAATCGAGCATTATGAAAGGTGTCCTTCCACTTCATTATTAGTCGTGAGGTAGTTCCAATTTTGAATTTGAATTGCAGACAGCATTTGTAAAAAAGTACAATATTCTTCGTCAAATTTAGCTTTCAACTAGTGCACTGAAAGTGAACATAGGTATGTCTGAAAATTATAAAGCAGATATTTGAACACGGTTTAGCATAATGATAAGAAGATGAAGGTTAGCGATAATTGGCTCGATCGGTGACCTGCAGGAGGTGACATGTACAACGAAATGTAACACTTGCCAAATTACTCAGGGTTTGACTTCTAATTGAAATTCAACAAATCTTGACACAAAATAAGGTACATTAAAATAGTGTCAATTACTTGCAGTACTAGATAGTTCCTGCGGAAATTCCACGGTTCAAAAGTGATATAATTAAAGATTTTTCGATCTTTAGTTGAGTTATAAGTCTGATAAGATTTGACTAATTTGAAATTATTATAAAGACAAATGTATAAAAGATTTACGACGAATGATTGTTTTAAATGAACATTTCTTATAAATACATACAAAGAACTTCCATTCTGTATCTTCTCTACCGATAACATGGCATAGATAGTGCTCGTGGAAATGCAACGGTATTAAAGTGGTAAAATTAAGAATCTACGAAACGAGATACATTTTTCAGTTTTACCCGTTGAACTATCAGAACCTGAACATTTTCCGTGGATGTATACAAAACTTTCATTCTGTATCTTATCTACCGATAACATGGCAGTGTAGGATGAAAACGCTAATAACGGGAAAAAATAGAGTATTTTATAGTAACCGGCGCCTTTGGTATCCACAATACAAAGCGTATAATACATGTACACACGTTCTGATTTTTGTTCAATAATTTTTCTTCAATGATAGATTAGAAGACATTGGGACATACAAACACATAGAGAGAGAGATAAAGAAACAGATGGAGATACATTGTGTATTATATATAGAGTTATGATAACACAAGCTTAAGACTATGAGTTCCATTAAAACTAAAGCAAATATTCGTTATACAATCTACTTATATGATACACAGTGTATCTCCATCTCTTTCGCTCTCTTTCTATCTGTGTGTGTGTCCATCTCAATTCTTCCAATCTATTACGGAAGAAAAATTATTGAACTGAAATCAGAACGGGTATACATGTATTATAAGCATTGTATTGTGAACACCACAGGTGCCGGATTACTGTCAAATACTTAATTTTCCCTCGTTATTAGCCTTCTTCTACACAGACAGGTTATCGGTAGGTAAGATACAGAACGGAAGTTTTGTATACATTAATAAAAAATATTATTTAAAACCCAATAATTCTTTTTAAATCGTTAGTACATTCGTCTTCATAATAATTTCAAATTAGTCAAACCTAAACCGTTAAATAATCACGAGAACTATCTAGTAAGAAAATAATAGAACATAAACCCCATCAAAACACGGCTTACTCAAAATAGCTGCTGTGTGAGAACCGCTTGTTCACAAAAACTTTCTTCTAAAAAATAGACAGTCTATCTAAAGTGCATAAATATCAACTTCTGAGGGCAAAAAGTAAAGTGCCCATTCTACTTAAACTGCGTGAAATAAAAGTTGCGGCAAATTTTGATTTTAGCCGCTATCAGTTACACTTTTATCATTTTCGGATAACAGATTAAAGAGGTGATATGGATATTTCAGCACAAACATATAGCTCACGTTACGATATCCAGCGAATAAAGTTCTAAATAATGAATACAGTATTATTTAGAACCTTAATCCAATAGAAACGAAAGCAGAGCAAACACGCATTAGAACAATAAACTTAACATTCAGTCGCGAACCACTAGTCATAACAAAGTTCAACTTGATCGTGACGAACACCTACACTATACTTGCAGTAAATTAGTCTTAAACGATAAAGAGAAAATGATCTCGTCAGGACGAAATCATTATATTTTTCACTGGATAAGCAACGCATGCCAGTTTGAATTCAGCCCCTCTGCCCTGAATTGACAGCGCATAATGAGTCCATGCAAAGTTGTTTCCATAGCTGCGCCATAATGGACGCATTCCAAGCCTTTGAAAAAACGCAAGAAAAAGTTGAAGTCTCGTCGTTGTAATCCAATCAGCGCTCAGTTACAAACGGAACGGCGACACTCGGAAAAAATTACGACAATATTCGCTTCCGGAATCACAGGCAATCCATTCTACTGAACGATAATCTGGACTTCGATTCTAATCCCAGTAAACAGGATGCATGTGGCGGAATTACTAATGGTTCTTGAAGATACTTGATATCTCACTATTGAGATCACTGTAGTTGTGGATGCGTTGGTTAAACTAGGAATATAATAATATTATAATAATAATAAAACAAAGTTGTAAATCGTACAGGAGTGCTGGACTACAATTTTTGTCGAGTCCACAACTTTTGCTGGGTAGAGCTCAGTTATTTTCCTACTAAAGCAACAATGAAACAAAAAACACATTACTTATTCAAAAAAAAATTGCTAGCGAGAAAAGATACTAAATAAAAAACTGAAGGGACCCACAACAAACAGTATGGAGGAGAAATTGACAGTCCGAAAACCTACAGCAATTTCCGTAGCAAAACCAGTGACAGGACAACACCAGCGAGAAATAAAGGGAGGTTATATAAGAGTAAATGTTCGAACCGAATTTCTACATGGATGTAACTATTGACTGACACAAAATGAATGCAGCTAGGAATTTGAAGTTCATGAATGCTGAACCACAGAGTCAGGAAATTGAATACACTTATTTAAAGCAACTTCTCTGATTAAAAAGTGACACAAATTCAATATTTTTTGAGCCATAACTCATTTCACTGTAATAGAACTCGTAAAAGGTTTCTCCTGCTAAATGAACATTACAAATTTTCAATTTTCACGAAAAGAAATGAACTTAACAAACATCAGCTGGGCGGTGCGGCAGTAATGAAGGACCGCCGCAAACTTGAAATTGATTCAAAGGTCTCCTGCCACACTCATGTTGGTGTCAAAATCTGCAAATAAGAGAAACTGATGCACATTACANAGTTCTGTCCTTCACCAGCCAGTCTCCAGTTCTGTCCTTCACCAACCAGTCTCCCAGTTCTGTCCTTCACCAGCCAGTCTCTCGGCGTTAGACCAATAACAAAATTTCCAACCATAATGCTACCATGTCTTCGTGCCTTGTTATTTGCATCGTTTTGTTACTATCCAGTCTACGTCTACCCTTTATGTTTCAAGTCTAACGGGCAGTCGAATTGGAATTTCGTGCTGGTAGAAAATTTTTCAGCTTGCTTAAACTGTCCTAAACAAAACTACAGCATTTCAGTAGCCAGAGTTTTAAAAAAGTTAATGCGTATTTATTTTTATTTAATTTTATATTTTACTGGCAGTTCTTTTCGTACGTCGCACTCGAGTCATTACTACTTTTGAAAACATGCAGAAACGCAAGCTCGGTGTTTCATATTTTTCATCAATTACGTTTGTGCATAACTCTGAAAACTTTATGTTGGAGCGCACAGAGAGCAATGCATTTCTCAATTCATTTTCTCATTTAAAATGCGAATTTCACTTTCAAGCTCCGTAAAGTTACTAGAAATTCTGCCTTCTATGTTTGAGCAACTTTGAATTCCAACTTCTTGAACTTGAAGCTGCCCTGAGAGTCCTCGAAATCAGAAAATTTATTCTTTTCATTTTTTATTCACCACAGTTTCAAATTGCCTGTGTAATTACGGAAGAGGCCTTCCTTCGCGACGCTTAAGGGTGTCATGTGTAAGTTCTAACTTATTTCATTCTAAATGTACGTGTTCTGTATCAAATCTCCTATGACAACATTTTTACTTGTATGCTGAATTTAACACTCCAAGAGAAGGTGCCTTTGAAGACACTTTGAACGGACACTTCCCTCTCGGGATTTTGTTCGCCTACGAGCGGCGAGCAGCCACGTCTCTAATTTGAGTCCATTTTTCAGTGTTCGTTGTGGGTGCTGTTGAGAAATTAATCTAACTGTCCTAATTACTTGCCCTGAGCAATTACAAAACGTTGCTTCGTGTCTTCCTCCGCCCTTCTAATTGCTTCCTCGCCCTACGACGGCCGTGCTATGCGAGCTCCCGCTCAACGTGCTTCTGATGAACGACATACGAGTTTCTGCGCCCATTACTGCCATCAGCGAAAGTTTTTGCAGAATATTTCAAGAAACTTGGGTTTAAATGCTGTACCAGTCACTGCCGTCTGTGTGATGTGTGCTCCATTAGGAACGTGAAATTGAGGAGCTGTGTCTTTCCTACAATTCGTGCTCGATTATAGCATGGATGTTGTCTTTGCGCTAAAAGCGTTTAGTTTGAAGCGATCTGATTACACTAGTGGTTGAAGTTTGTTGTGGTGTACCAGCTTGAAAAAATTTGCCTGTTATTGGGTATAGCCTAGGATTACTATACAGTAGCAGTCCTTGTTTACAGTAGTCCTTGGGTATAGCTCATGTGTTACACCTCCAACTCGTCGTTCGCTCTAAACTGGACGATTTTTTGATTACTGTTCGACAGGTGGACGGCAAAGTTAAAACGGGAATTATGATGAAAAATGAACATTAACACGTTGACTCCGAAGTGGTACGTATGTGTACCACTTAGGTTAGGTTCTGTAATTTTTTTAGATCCTTCTAGTGACTATGCGTACAAAGTGAAGTTTTACACCTATCAGGCAATCGGAGTCAACGTGTTAAAGAACTAGCAAATGAAGTCTTCCATTTCCAGGCTTTCTGCTGTATGTAGCATTTCAATGACCAGTAATTAGAGTAACGTCAATATGTGAAAAAAATTGTAAAAGAAACTTGTACGCAAAACTTGCTAATTTGCTTCACTTTCTCTACGCGCTGGAATACCGATACGCCCAGGATGTTTAACACGTTGACTCCGAAGTGGTACGTATGTGTACCACGTAGGTTAGGTTCTGTAATTTTTTCAGATCCTTCTAGTGACTATGCGTACAAAGTGAAGTTTTACACCAATCAGGCAATCGGAGGCAACGTGTTAAATTACTGAGAAGTGTGGAAGGTTTCATTCAATTGCCATGTATTGGAGACCTCTGAACTCTAGTAAAATTCTAAAAACTGGACATAAATTCTGTCTTAAATTGAAGTGCATTTTAGAAAACTTTATTTACAACGTTTGAAATAGGGTTATATTACTAAGTGTTGTTATTTGATCATTGTGCCAAGTGTTCGGAATTGGTTAGTAATTGACAAGATACTCAACCCCTCGCTTGTGATTCATATTGCACCGTCCTTTCAGTATAATTGCGTCATATGAGCCGCCCAGACCCCTGCTCTGGTTGGCTCNTGTAATGTGCATCAGTTTCTCTTATTTGCAGATTTTGACACCAACATGAGTGTGGCAGGAGACCTTTGAATCAATTTCAAGTTTGTGGCGGTCCTTCATTACTGCCGCACCGCCCAACTGATGTTAAGTTCATTTCTTTTCGTGAAAATTTAAAATTTGTAATGTTCATTTAGCAGGAGAAACCTTTTACGAGTTCTATTACAGTGAAATGAGTTATGGCTCAAAAAATATTGAATTTGTGTCACTTTTTAATCAGAGAAGTTGCTTTAAATAAGTGTATTCAATTTCCTAACTCTGTGGTTCAGCATTCATGAACTTCAAATTCCTAGCTGCATTCATTTTGTGTCAGTTAATAGTTACATCCATGTAGAAATTCGTTTCAAACATTTACTCTAATATAACCTCCCTTTATTTCTCGCTGGTGTTGTCCTGTCACTGGTTTTGCTACGGAAATTGCTGTAGGTTTTCGGACTGTCAATTTCTCCTCCATACTGTTTGTTGTGGGTCCCTTCAGTTTTTTATTTAGTATATTTTCTCGCTAGCAATTTTTTATTTTTGAATAAGTAATGTTTTTTTGTTTCATTGTTGCATTAGTAGGAAAATAACTGAGCTCTACCCAGCAAAAGTTGTGGACTCGACAAAAATTGTAGTCCAGCACTCCTGTACGATTTACAACTCTGTTTTATCATTATTATAATATTATTATATTCCTAGTTTAACCAACGCATCCACAACTACAGCGATCTCAATAGTGAGATATCAAGTATCTTCAAGAACCATTAGTAATTCCGCCACATGCATCCTGTTTACTGGGATTAGAATCGAAGTCCAGATTATCGTTCAGTGGAATGGATTGCCTGTGATTCGGAAGCGAATATTGTCGTAATTTTTTCCGAGTGTCGCCGTTCCGTTTGTAACTGAGCGCTGATTGGATTACAACGACGAGACTTCAGCTTTTCCTTGCGTTTTTTCGAAGGCTTGGAATGCGTCCATTATGGCGCAGCTATGGAAACAACTTTGCATGGACTCATAATGCGCTGTCAATTCAGGGCAGGGGGGCTGAATTCAAACTGGCATGCGTTGCTTATCCAGTGAAAAATATGATGATTTCGTCCTGACGAGATCATTTTCTCTTTATCGTTTAAGACTAATTTACTGCAAGTATAGTGTAGGTGTTCGTCACGATCAAGTTGAACTTTGTTATGACTAGTGGTTCGCAAATGAATGTTAAGTTTATTGTTCTAATGCGTGTTTGCTCTCCTTTCGTTTCTATTGGATTAAGGTTCTAAATAATACTGTATTCATTATTTAGAACTTTATTCGCTGGATATCGTAACGTGAGCTATATGTTTGTGCTGAAATATCCATATCACCTCTTTAATCTGTTATCCGAAAATGGTAAAAGTGGAACTGATAGCGGCTAAAATCAAAATTTGCCGCAACTTTTTTTTCACGCAGTTTAAGTAGAATGGGCATTTTACTTTTTGCCCTCAGAAGTTGATATTTATGCACTTTAGTTAGACTGTCTTTTTTTTAGAACAAGTTTTTTGTGAACAAGCGGTTCTCACACAGCCGCTATTTTGAGTAAGCCGTGTTTGGATGGAGTTTATGTTCTATTATTTTCTTACTAGATAGTTCTCGTGATTATTTCACAGTTTAGGTTTGACTAATTTGAAATTATTATGAAGACGAATGTACTAACGATTTAAAAAGAATTATTGGGTTTTAAATAATATTTTTATTAATGTATAAAAAACTTCCATTCTGTATCTTACCTACCGATAACCTGTCTGTGTAGAAGAAGGCTAATAACGGGGGAAAATTAAGTATTTGATAGAAATCCGGCACCTTTGGTGTTCACAATACAATGCTTATAACACATGTATACCTGTTCTGATTTCAGTTCAATAATTTTTCTTCCGTAATAGATTGGAAGAATTGAGACGGACACACTCACACATAGAAAGAGAGCGAAAGAGATGGAGATACACTGTGAATCATATAAGTAGATTGTATAACGAATATTTGCTTTAGTTTTAATGGAACTCATAGTCTTAAGCTTGTGTTATCATAACTCTATATATAATACACAATGTATCTCCATCTCTGTCTCTTTATCTCTCTCTCTCGATGTGTTTGTATGTCCCATTTCTTCTAATCTATCATTGAAGAAAAATTATTGAACAGAAATCAGAACGTGTGTACATGTATTATAGCTTTGTATTGTGGATACCAAAGGTGCCGGATTACTATAAAATACTCTATTTTTTCCCGTTATTAGCGTTTTCATCCTACACTGCCATGTTATCGGTAGATAAGATACAGAATGAAAGTTTTGTATACATGCACGGAAAATGTTCAGGTTCTGATAGTTCAACGGGTAAAACTGAAAAATGTATCTTGTTTCGTAGATTCTTAATTTTACCACTGTAATACCGTTGCATTTCCACGAGCACTATCTATGCCATGTTATCGGTAGAGAAAATACAGAATGGAAGTTCTTTGTATGTATTTATAACAAATGTTCATTTAAAACAATAATTCGTCGTAAATCTTTTATACATTTGTCTTTATAATAATTTCAAATTAGTCAAATCTTATCAGACTTATAACTCAACTAAAGATCGAAAAATCTTTAATTATATCACTTTTAAACCGTGGAATTTTCACAGGAACTATCTAGTACTGCAAGTAATTGACACTATTTTAATGGACCTTACTTTGTGTCAAGATTTGTTGAATTTCAATTAGAAGTCAAACCCTGAGCAATTTGGCAAGTGTTGCATTTCGTTGTACATGTCACCTCCTGCAGGTCACCGATCGAGCCAATTATCGCTAACCTTCATCTTCTTATCATTATGCTAGACCGTGTTCAAATATTTGTTTTATAATTTTCAGACATACCTATGTTCACTTTCAGTGCACTAGTTGAAAGCTGAATTTGACGAAGAATATTGTACTTTTTACAAATGCTGTCTGCAATTCAAATTCAAAATTGGAACTACCTCACGAGTAATAATGAAGTGGAAGGACACCTTTCATAATGCTCGATTGGTTGTTGGACAAAGATTGAGGGGATCGGAAGTAACAGGTAGAGATGATAATTTTTTACGCAGTTCTCCACACCAATTCAATCTCTCCAAATATACTGCGAAGTCTCTGGACAGCCTCGACCAGGTCCAAGTCGAGGGTTTCAAGAACGAATCTTTCAAAGGTGGTAGCACAACTCGTGGTAGTCTGCGTAGTCATGTAGACTTTATTAGGGCTCCCTTGAGTATCAAATCAAAAATAA
>VCRD01002359.1:32130-78660 GCA_006783055.1 Trinorchestia longiramus | reverse complement strand
AAATTCAGTCAGTGCCCAGTGACCTTAATGAAAGTGAAGAAGAAAGCATTGACTCTTCGAAGTTATTCAAGCAAACTTATGTGGTTAAAAGTGGAAGGGACGTTCAGCGTCAGAAAAACTCTGATTCTGATGATGACGATGGAGGGTTTGTCAACAGCGGCTACGTTCCAGACAGCGGAGACGAGAGCGCCCGAAAGTTGACAGCTGCTGTTTCAGGCAAGCCTCCTAACTCCTTTCGAAACGTTGGCACTGGAAAAAGCTCTGGCCACGTTTCTGTAGTAGCTAATTCTTTTAACTTTCAATCCGTTTGCTCTCACCTTCCCTCTGTTACATCTCGTTTTCCAGTTCAATCGGGAAAAATATTTGCGCCCATCAGTTGTGCTCGGAGTGATACTTGGAATCCAGTTTTAGATCTTCATTCATCGGGGACAAACAATGACACAGTTGACTCTAATAAAAGTAGCTCTGTTACGAGTTCAAAAGATTCTTGTTCATCTGCACGTGTTGAAAATTTTGCCAGTTGTGTAAGAAACCTGGTACCTCCCTCGATCAGTGCTTCCAACATTAGAAACAGCGGATTCAGTTCGCAGCTTGCGGGTTCAGTGGCAAGATCCTGTGAACAAATTTCATGCGTTGGTGAAACACTAGAAGGCGAGGGGTTCGTATTCGACGACGGTGATGCACCTCCTCGCAAGATGGTCATGGTCGAGTTCTGTACGGTAAGTGACTTAGCTTCGGCTGTTATTTACATTAAATCCATATGCAGTTAGTGTCAAAATTATTCAAACGCCCGCAAGTGTCCCATACTTAGTCATTTATTAGAATTCGATGCTTGTACGATTCTAAATTCTTTAACTGTTATTAATTAGATGAAAAAGAATTTAACACTAAGTTTTAGACCGATAGATTTTCTTTAACAAATGTAACAAAATCATCATGAAAAAAGTGAATTGCAATAATATAGTACAATCATGCAACAATATTCGTGAAATAAAATTTTTTCGTTTCAATTGTTCGATTCATGCAATTATTAGCAATTCACATTTTTATTTCATGCACAGAATAGTATAAAATATATATTTACCAGAATATTCTAATAAGTTCCTGTAACAAACAACGCAGTGTAATAAGTATCATCTTTTTCATTTTCACTTTGACAGCAGGTGATTAAGATGAAAGTGTTCTGCGTTTATTTGAGGTAAAATATTATTCACTCTCCCAAGTCTGGTAGTAGTTACTGAACTATTTCAAAATGTACAACTATTCCTCGATCTACCGTACAATATGTCATCAAGAAGTGTAAAGAATTTGGAACGACAGCGACTGTGCCTGGGCGTTGAAGACCGTCGAAATTGTCACCACGAACTACGCACAACTTAGCCGCCAGGATAATATCAACCCAAGAGTTGTGTTGAAAGGCGTCGCCAAAAACTTGGAAACGCAGGACACCAGCGAAAGTACTCTTACAATTCAACGTTTGTTAAATAGGAATAGCATGCTTGGACATAGACTTTGATCGACGCCTCATCAGAGGCCACATCATCTTTCAGCACGCTTAAATTTTGCCCAAAATTTCATGGGCAAAAATATTGCTTATGGAAATGAGTATTATGGAGACACAGAGATTTGATAAAAACAAAATTTGGCATCTGAGAGGTGTCTTTTCTCTCCAAGAACACAGTGTCAAGAGGTAAACCTGGGGGTGGTTGCATGATGTCGTCGGGCTGTTTAGTTTATGTAATACAGGTAATTTAGTTTCAATCAATGGAGTAATGAAATTTGATGACTACATCAAGATAGTGAATGAAAACCTCAAGTTATCGTTGCAAAATCTTGGATTCGGCCTGCAGTTTTAATTCCAGCCCGATAATTATCTCAAAGATGTGTCTAAATCTGTGACTGCTTAGCAGTAGTAAAATAACATTTCAGTTTTTGTCATGGCCTTCAATTTGTCCTGACTTGAATCCGCTTTGAAAATCGATGGTGAGAATTAAAAGTTCAAATGTATCGTCGGGCTCTGACAAACTTTCAAGAATTAAAACATGTTGCATTGAAAAATGGAAATGGAAAACCCCATTCAAACTTGATTTAAAAAAGAGAAAACCGTGTGATGGAAGTTTTGAACGTGAAAGTGCATGCTTTTCACTCTTGATATTGTAATTATGTTGCCTTATTCTGTCAAAAAATATTTTTATCAATTCATTTTTCGTATTATCTTTTAAATTCGTTGAATTAAATTTGTCGTTTTAAAAACAGTTCTAAATTCATTTTCATATGCTTAGAAGCATACAAAGAGTTTGAATCATACGAGCATTATATTCTAATGAATGACTAAAAGTATTGAACATTGTTGGGTGTATGACTATTTTCGTCGCTAACTGTACTTGGCTTTTGCTACGCAACGAATACCGCGGACAAAACGCCACCGTACACGTTTCATTCTGAACGCGCCATTCGTTGGTGTTTATTGAGTATACTGTAAGTCTTGCGTACAGTACCCAGGTATCTGGGCCTTTGTTTTAGAACTGCTTTAGATCATCAGACGAGATCAAACATGTCCTACGAGAGCTGTTCATTGCTAAGATATTTTTTCTGAGTAGAATATCGAACAGTGATGAGCATGCAGCATACTTCTCTTGGCACGTTTCTGGGTGTGTCGTGATCGAGAGTGTTGCTGTAGAAAGCGCCTGTACAAGCAAGCTCTCGTTAGAAGAATAATAATGAACTTAGTTGTTATTTCTCTTCTAATAAAACTGGTGCAACACAGATATTTCATCTCTTTCTATTGCTTATTTCTTCTGTTACTTTTTGAAAGAAATATTAGGTAATGAAGTTTTCTTTGCCTAACAGTACGTTTTATCGTTGCTTTCCATTTTTCCAAAAGTTTTTGGTATCGTTATAATAGAATACCATTGCAAAAATACCTCAAGCATACTGAGTCTCGCGATCAAAAATTATTTCGTAAACATACTCATTTAAAGAAAATTTCTTGTACCATATTTGTGTTCAATGAGAAGAACTGCTCCATAATCTTTGGCTTCAGCTATCCTTTCAATTTATCCCCTACCTTCAACAAAGGAGCATGCATCCCTTCTTCTAATCAAATGCTAATTTAAACGAGCTGCTCAAAGTTGCTATTTTTGGAAGGCGCTGCTGGATTTTTCTTTGAGTTTACGAACTTTTGTTCCTTTTGATCTGCCCTCGAAGTTCCGCAGTAACTTTTGCAGCTCGTTGTTTGGGTTTCTGCGACCCGTGCTCATATCGAGGGTACTACGCACGCCCAATCTGAATTTTTAAGTCTATCAAACAATTTGCCTTTGTCCCTACTTCCAATTAAAGTGAGTGATAGTGTCTAATAGATCTCTTTTTCTTAATCTAAATCTATGAAAATTAATTTTAAACAACACAAGCTACGTCAAAATTGGTGATTAACGCAGTGATTTTAAGACTTTATATAGATGTTTATAAGACGCTAGGGACAAAGCGAATGAAACTATGATATAACCTATTAAGGCTCATAGATTCAATAGTTACCTTTTAACGTGCTTGAATTAAAATGACAACTGGTTGCAATAGTTAAAAACTAATAATTGTTTAAATTATTTCCGGTGTTGTACTGGTTATTTTTGATATTATGATAGATTGGTTTCCTTGTGTGTGAACTGAAACAAATAAAAGGAATAGTTCTCTAGATGAAAGCCCATATTGTGGCATTTTTTAAACATATTATAGATTACTAATAGGTATGATCAGAATTGGTAAGAGCGAAACCAAGCAGCGTAGGTTTGGAAGTGTGTTAGAACAATTAGCCTAGAACGTGAAAACGAACAGTAAAATGATGTATTTTAGGCGTTATTGATCTGAAGAGAGTAAATGCTGAAGCTGAGGGAAGTTTTATATGGAAGCTGTTAGTTCTGAATGAAGTGGTCGTTAGATTTATGAATACCATTAACAGTTTCATGTAAATATTAGAACATGAATCCGAATTTCGAATGATTGGATTTTCGTTTGCAGATAAAGTTGGGCAAGGTCATTTGACGTCGTCAGGATATTTATTGCACTCGGATTATGCTGAAAAGCTAGTGTATGTTATTTTTTTGTAAAGTCTTGAGGGCTTTGAAACACGTGGATGTCACCATAATTACATTTTGTCAACAATTCAGTGGTAATGACTTATTCAGGGGAATTAGGATAGACGAACTATTTGAAGACGTTAAAAATTGCATGAGTTCGGTGATGACATGTTCAGAGAGTGAGAATGTTGCATGTATGAACGTAAACCAAGGACTACTATAAACAGGACGTGCACGGCCGTAGAGCTGACTACGCTAGCGGAGGCCATTGCATTCTTAGTAACATAACATTTTCTATCGGACAAATTGATCAAAAATTACTTCTTTCAAGCAATAGAAGGGTTATTAAGGTTTTACAGCGAATTTTAGATGGTTTAAAGCACTGTAATGCTTTGAAATAAAAATTTTAACCGGACTTAACATGTATTATTGTATGAGCTTAGTGGCCACTTCATAGAAAGCCGAGTTGCTGCAGTTTTAGACTTTACAAATTGATTATAGTTAAACCTTTTCCAATGCAAACAACCAAACATACAAACATTCACGCATATAAACAAACAGACATAGAAGCAAAAACCTACCAAACTGCAGCGATTAGTCAGCCAACCGGGCCTTCTTTACAGAAGTCTGAAGAAGGACTGCCTTCTTCTGCTGGTCTTTCTCTAGGTTGTGGAGTCCATTCAATAGAACATTTGCCAGACGACGGAACATCTTGGGACAGTCAATGTCAATTCCACTAAAATCATCAGACTATGTCCTTTGTGCAGCGACTTCATCATGACACACAGCATAGAAGTGGCCTTGCAGTCTCGGTTGTTCTCAGCCATGCCATTCAGCACCCCACCAGAAAATTAATCAGTTGCGCAAATCTGTACTTCATCTACCAAGAGAAACACATTCTTCTTCTGCAGTGTCTGGACTTTTTCAAATGTTTTCCTCAGCACCTGGTTCTTGTCAATAGATGAAGTGATGTACTGCAGCTTGCGTTTGCATGGCAGCACCAAAAAGTCTGAGCTGTTCATAGTTCCACTTTGGGTATGATTGAAGAGCAAAACAATATTCATTCATGGAAAACTGCTTCTGTAATAAAAGTTCCAATTGACGTCAAAAATACTAACTTTTTCTCCTTCTCGGTGTCGACAAAGGCTGATGTGTGAGCTTGAAGAAGAGTGACAACATTTTGGACCGTTTTGTCAAACGGGATGTCATAGTGCATTGCCAAGCGCACAGTTTCGTCGAACTGAGTATACGATCTCAAACCATTGTTGGGATGAAGTGTCTTAAACAGTGGTACTAATGCCGTTCTTGAACGCACTGAGCGTTAGTGGGGAACACAAAGTGGGCTTGTTTTCGACAATCACCGACAGACTGCACTCACTGAAGTTGTCGGTCATGAACAAACACACAAGCCTTTCTTTCGATCTTGAAATAATCAAGTTCTTGTACTGCTTCAGCAGGTTACATTCAGGTTTGAAAGCATCAAATGGTTATCTTATCCTTCTGAAGAAAATACCTCAGTTGTTGGTCTTCAACTTTCCCCGGGCGAGGTGTGAGTTTTGGAGAGAGCAGACATGAAGCAGGCACATTGAAGATACTGTGCAGCGCCTGTTCTCCATATTGTAATTACCCCGATAGTTCACAACCCCACACCTGTTCGGCATTTTTAATACATATAATTAGCAATAAACTTTGTAAACAAACAGTATCCACTTAGAAATGCAGCAATGTGCCTCGAAACAAACAACAATGTCCTATTCAAACCGAGCGACAGACCACGACAATGTTCACACTGTGACAGATGGGGGATAACTGAGCTGAGTGAACTGGCCTCCGCTACCGTAGTCAGCTACATGGCGGTGCACGTCCTATTCATAGTAGTCCTTGACGTAAACTAATTTTAATGCTTTTTTTTTAATTCTTATGAACGAAAATATAGTGCACGATTACCTATCTATATTTTCTTTATTTAATTCAGCCTGAAATGACTGATAATACTCTTCAGTTCCCGTCTTCATTCTTGGGAAACAGGTTTTTAAATTTGGTCCTATGAGTACAACATTAGTTTTTAGCAATTTTAACTAACATCTTATCCCATTATTCTCAAGTCAAGTCAAGTATTCTCGTGGAAAGCAACTCTGTTTTTTTGCCAAATTCTCATTACTTGTGTTTATGGCGTTGTTGCCTCGTTCTTAATTATGTGTGAAAGAACACAGAGGAAGAACATGCAATAATGCATCTGTCAATACTGCCTATCATAATGCGTATAATGCAACTATCCATAATGCATCTATCATGGTGTACAGAATGCATCTTTCATAATGTATGTAATGCATCTATCAAAATGTATCGTGGGGGGCAAAATAATACAACATGTTGATTAAATCGCCAGGTTGCACATTTATAGACCACGTACAATTAAGAAAATTAGACTATATATAAACAATAGTTTGAAAAGGTTAACAATAGATTTAAAACCGACAAATGTTTAATAGAAAAATATATAGGAACATGTATAATAAATACGTGAATAAAAGTTTACAATACCCGACTTTTTTCTCGATGTTGTACATGGAAATTATTGTAAGATTATTTCAAAATGTTCTAATACATTCTACTAAATATTCGGAAACGAACTTTTGTCAGCTTTCATCTCCAATAACGTGTCATTGGTACAGCAACTCTCGTTCTGAAAGGTCGTAAGCATGGGTAAGAATGAGGACATCAGCCAAGATCTTCGCGAACGTATTGGAGAGCTCCATAATAGTTTGGGATATCGGAAGAGAAGTGCACAACTGTGTGTTCTTATAGCCTCGGTTGGAACCATGATACGTAAGTGGAAATGCCGGAATACAACTCTCAGCAAGCCTCGAACTGGCCGTCCACGGAAGATTAACGACCGTGCTGCTCGAAAATTGGTCCTAACAGTAGTGCAGAGGCCTTAAACTACTCGTGAAGAATTGAAGGATGATCTCAAGGCATCTGGGATCGAAGCCAGCAAATACACGATCAGCAAGGCACTACGCCGTGAAGGTCTTCACTCCTACACCCCTGGTAGGACACTCCTTCTACAGAAACGTCACGTTAAGGCCAAGCTGAAGTATTCCCACGACCATTTGAACAAGCCAGAAGCGTTTTGGAACTCAGTACTGTGGTCAGATGAAACCAAAATCGAACTATTTGGGAGAAACAGCACAAACCATGTTTGGAGGCAACGAAACGAAGAATATAAACCAAAGTGCGCAATACCCACTGTTAGGTTTGGAGGTGGCTCAATCATGGAGTGGGGATGTTTCAGCTCATCAGGAGTAGGTAAACTTCACACCAATGAAGAAACCATGAATGGCAGGAAAAATCGTGAAATATTGGAAGAGCAACTCCTACCTTCAGCTCGTTTGTTAAAATTGAAACGTGGATGAAAATACCAACAAGAAAACGATCCAAAGCACACTGCAGACGAAATCAAGCAATGGTTTAGGATGAAGAAGATAAACATTTTAGAATGACCAAGTCAATCCCCAAACATTAATCTGATCGAAAACTTGTGGAGGGAATTGAAATTGAAGATTCAGAAGAGAAGTCCCATTAACATCGTTGAACTCAAAGAAATTTGCATTGAAGAATGGAATAAAATTACGCCTGAAACTTGTAAAAGGCTGGTAGTGAACTACTATAAACGTCTCGAAGCCATAATTAATAATAAGGGCTATGCAACGAAGCATTAATATATGTGTATCTGGAAATGTGTTGTAAACTTTTGTTCACGTATTTATTATACATGCTCCTATATATTTTTCTATTACATATTTGTGGGTTTTAGATACATCATCAACCTTTTAATGCTATTATTTATATATAGTCCAATTTTTGTAATTGTACGTGGTCTATAAATGTGCAATCTGGCGATTTAATCAATATGTTGTATTATTTTGCCCCACTATATAATGCATCTTTCATGTGTGTAATGCATCTATCCATATTGCATTTATCCGTATTGCATCAAACGTAATACATATAATACATTTATTCATGAACCAACTATCATAAACAAAAAACAAACAAACAATCTTTATTTCCAATCAAGTACACAGTACATAGACATTTAGTACATTGGTTTTTAAATTCTTAAGGTTAACATTCTTAGAGTAAGGATGATGGTGAGCTCCATGCGACGATCCTGGGATGTGTCCATGGGCGATGAGTTGAGGTCTTACCGATAAGTGCGAGCTCACGGCGTGAAACGAAAAACAGCTCGTATTCATTGCCGGGTTTCGAACCCGCACGCAGTCTTTCTGCACAAGCAGAGACCCGATACAGAACACGGGCCGCATACCACTCGACTACGGTGGCTGCATAAGGTGCATAATGTGTCTATCCATGCATTTATTCATGTTGCTTCTATCATAATTCATTTATTTACAATGCATCTATCCATAATGCTTCTATCCTAATACATATACTGTATCTTTTCATAATGCATGTATCTATATAGCTTCTATGATAATGCAAATGATGCATCTATCCATAATATTTATACCATAATGCATATAACGCATCTATCATCGTCAGATTTTGAGGAACTGTTCTGGTAGCTACTCTGTTCATTATTTTTAGCTGTTGGTTAGTATTAAAAGGACTGTGTTGAGATTACGATTTCAAATTTGCGATTAGTGTAGCACTATGCGCTACTGTGCTTTCTGTAGTATTAGAGTTCTAGTTATGAGTTGGACCTTAGTTAAAGTTACGGCTTAAAATTTAAAGTTCAAACAGCTAGGACTGATACTTAAGTTGAGAATAGACGTTACGAGGTTAAGGATTAGCTTCTTGTTCGGTTTAGGATTCTAGGTTAGGAACCATGTTACGATAGAGATAATTAGGCTATCTTTAAAATAGTGCTGATAGGTTTGCCATTTACCTTGTTTAGTAGGCAACGAACCTATTTTCTATGGAAAACACAATAAATGTATATTATGTCAAAAATAAACTTCATTTTCTGTAGTACTTCTTATAATCAAAAATCAGTTCATTTAACACGTTAACCGCCTTGCCTGATATCACAGATTTGTCACTACCGCCACGACTTTACCATTTTACGACTTTATCATTTAACCTTCCGTAAATATTTTAAATTAATTTTTGAAAATAATTATTAAAAATTTGGAAATGTACCACCGGTGGTACATGCGGCCGTAAGTGAAATCCTCAAATGTACCACCGGTGGTACATGTGGCGGTTAACGTGTTAAGACACGTACATGTGCTATTTCCTCTTGTGTAGTTCGTTGTGTTACCTTTCTTTCGAATGAAAATACGTTTGCAAGCCTTCATTGTTGCGAAAGTTAAATGTGTCGATGACAATAGCAGCCTTTTAACACACTTGTTGCTCCAGCACTCTAACAATTGAGTAAGTTTTATAGTATCCCATGAAAAGAGTTTTCTTTGTTATTTCAGAAAAAACTATTTTGAGGGAGGAAAATTTAATGTCATCCACCGCCTGTATGTACTATTTTGATATAACATTTTTATTTTGCTTCCCTCTTTAGACCCGTAGCTGAAAAAGCCTCGGTTAGTTTCATAAAAATCATTCTGAAATAGAAAATTCTGTTGCTTTTTTTCATTCTATGTGAGTTTTATAACGAGCTCGACTACGCTTTCGACGATTTGATTTATTTTACCGGTGCATCCTCGAGACTTCAAGTCATATCTCCAAGACCTTCAGACATCGTATCCCTGAGACCTCTAGTCATCATATTTCCAAAACCTTCAGATATTGTATTTCCGAGACCTCTAGTCATCATATCTTCGAGACCTTCAGATATTGTATCCCTGAGACCTCTAGTCATCATATTTCCGAAACCTTCAGATATTGTATTTCCGAGACCTCTAGTCATCATATCTTCGAGACCTTCAGATATTGTATTTCCGAGACCTCTAGTCATTATATCTCCGAGACGTTCAGATATTGTATTTCCGAGACCTCTAGTCATCATATCTCCGAGACCTTTAGGGAACGAATCATTTTTCTGTAGTCGTTGTTTTGGTGTGGGTGTTCTTCGAAGGAAGTGATACGATCGGCTTCGTAGCTTGCAGATTTATAATCGGACACTATCAAAATCAGAGCAGAAGTTAAGGCCAAGATCGAAGATCATAATTGAGAACTTGCAATCCGTAAACCGAGACCTGTCCGAACAAAGACTATTAAGTAACTCGAAATGAATACAAAATTTAGCAGAAGTATTAATATCCTGTGACAGTATTATAAAACAACCGCTGAGTAAAACACTGAGGCATCGTGCCTAATTAGCTGGCAGTTAAAGAAATACAACACGAGGTGTCTATAGGCAGCTTCTCCCCGAGGCTGTGGGATTTAATCACCGTATCAAAACGGCTGGTCGATCTTTTTAGTGTGCCCATCATAAACTACTCGAACGTAGAGACTTGAGTGATACGGAACTTGCCAGCGATATTTTCTGCCTGACGCAATAGTTATTATTCGAGATATACTGCACCACTACTTCAAACACAAACAAAATCATTCGAATGAAACGTGACTACCTGAAATGAGATTTCGGGGTACATTTTAACTGTCAATTAACTCATTGTTTCGCAAAAGGAAATCTTGGTTAGAACTGTTGCTTAAGGCTATACAAAGGGAAACCCTAATAATTCATTTTGCATTACAGGCTGCGTGATAAACTCAAATCTCAACAATACGAATATTGCAGACACTAGGTAAATTATTTACCGCATTGTGGAATAATATACGACGAGAGATCCGTCGAATTACCGAAAAACAATCACCGGAATTATATAAACTGCTAAGCCTACAGAGGAACGTTTAAGCCAGGCTAAAATGATAAGTTTAAGGAATAACTAGTAATTAAGTGAAGCCCCAAACTCTCAACAACCGTCAATAGAAACTTACCCGTCAGAGAGACTCAAAGCACGGATACACTTGTTGTTCACTAGATAATGGTTATGCACGGACTGACGGGCGTTTGTGTTTGAGAACCTGTGGTTGACTACGCTCTTCTATAAACGACGAGAGTTACAATTTGAAGTCACGACCATGATTAAATTTAGACTTAAAAAAAACAATCACAAGTGGCGTGAAATAAGTGTAAAGATTTACTCTAAAATATTACTAAGTTTAATATTATTCAATACTAAAATAATCACGATATTTTAGCGGCCCTACAGATCTTCAGACATTGTATCCCCTAGACCTCCAGACATCGTATCATCAATAGATATAAATTAGGTCATCTGTTCTCTGTGGCAGACAAACATTGCGCAATTGAATGCTTCACGTCGAAAGACCGTGACTCAGTGACTGGATTTCTTGAAGTGTTATTGTGAATTATTAAGTTGGGCCCCTTTAACCTGATAATCACCTGGAGCTGATGCTACAATAGAATTATGTGAGTGACTTTAACTTTTTAATCACGGGAAAAAAATTATCTTTCTTATTTACTAATGCTCCAAACTTCCGAAACGTGTTACGAAATGCCTTTTCCCTCGTTAAACTAATATTTTTTTGGCCAGATATCATCTTCAGACAGTACTTCGGTCTACGAACATTGATAAGGCAGCTGGAAATTGAAGTGTTAGTAAGTAACGCACCTTGACAGTTTTCTAAAAAGATTCTCCCGCTTTTAGCAGTGTGATGACTTCAATCAAGGTTGTAATTTCGTATATGTACCTTGACCTTCATATAAAGCGAAATGTTCTTCATTGTTGGGATATGTAACCTAACTTTTATTTGAGGACTTCGAGTGTCTTGTTTTTATGTAAATTGTAGCGTAGTTTACATATGTCTTTTTTCGTCAATCATAAGGAAAACTTTGTCAAGAATCCAAAGCGGCTGTGGAAAGCGTTGCATTCTATTAGTAATTAAATCTAAAGGGAAAAACGTATTCCATGGTGTTTTTTCAAGATGATATTTTCATGCCTAAAAATGTTGGGCGCTATTTTACGTCAGAATGCCGTAATGAAGCAAAAATCCCATCATTTCTCCACTTTTTCGGCCTTTTCCGTCTAACGACCTCTTGTAGGCTTTTCAGAACTATAAACATTGTGGAAAACAGCATTGACGGTATAGTTGTTGGGAAGAAATTCAACTTGCATCATTCATTCCATATCAAAAATGCAAGCAGCATGACTTTCACGTGTGATTTCGACATCCGTGTCTACTTGAGTGTTGGGACAAAACTGTTTTCCGTTGTGAGCTTGGAACTTTCGTTTCTGGGTCACTTGCGGTTTAGGATCCGCGGGACAAACTTTGCAATGACTAGCCTCATATTCAAATTGTCTGTCCATATGGCTTGAACTAAGCTCTTCCACTTGCCACTGCGCACAGTACAATGCTTTTCCGAGGCTCCGCCGCTTGAGCTCCCCCTGGTATGGAAAATACAGTTTCAGACATGTTTGCGTTTTTGATCACCCCTCGTGTGTGCAGTATTCTAAAAATTTACATTTTTTCGTGATAAGTGACCCGATGGCTCGTACAATGTCTCTTACTAAGCCGGTCGCACGCAGCGCTCGCCTCGGACTACATGTACCTCCTAATTTATAGGCCTAGCAAATTGGCGCGTTGTTGCCGCGAGCGATATTTGCTGCGCCTGACGCTTCCTTACCGAGGGGAAAATGTTATAAGAATACCTTTGGGTGGAGAGGAGACACATTTCTCGCCCGTAATCATTGAGTGCTTACTTACTGTTAGGTGAAACTTAGATAGAAAAAAGTATTTAGCATTTGTTGAGAAAACAATGTATATACTTTGTTCGTGGCGGTCTTGTGATATTCGAATAAAGCCTGTGCCGTGCAAAATGTTGGCTCCTTATTTTCCTGCAAGATTTACAATGCCCTAAATTTTAGCTGTGAAAAATAGACGAACGACATCTCTTTAAGGTTCAAGGAAAAATTTATATTATAGTCTTATTTTGTGCTCCTCATGCACGTTTGCTGTTCACACACATTGCAAACAGCGGTGATGGTGACATAGTTTGTATATTTGATAAATTCTAAAATTTTCTTACGTGTATAAGAAATTAAGTGGTATTTCACTATTCATTTTATGGCTTTGAATCAGTATCATTCATTTTATGGATCAGTAAATGTTTGAGAAAAGCATTCGCGCGCGTTAGAAAAATCTTAAACGATGCAAATATATTTATACCTGATGACTGGTTATCAGCGTATTTTTTATTCCGGTGCTGTAATATACAGCACTCTCTCTCCTCGGGAAAAAATGTGATGTAGATGAATGAATACCAAATATATTTAAAAATGCTGAATAGGATATTAGTGGCATTTCTGATCTTCCTTCGAGAGGAGGTAGAGGGTGTTGTGTTTGTCGTCAGTTTACTTTAAAAGAGAAACGCTCATCTTGTGCACCCTTACCTGAGTGCTCCAGAATTAGTCTAATTTCGTACAAACATCTGTGGTGGGACTTTTAAGAGTTATTTAGGCTTTGGTTTACGCTTTCCCACTTCTCTCTTTCTTTATTTTTCTGCAGTTTGGCCAACGTGTCACCCAGCTCCCAAATGTGTTTGTTCATTTATGGCATTTCCCCGCTTAACGTTTATTTCATACTGAGATGGTGCTTTTTTGCCCACTAAAAGGGACTCTGCTGACTAAAACACATTTTTTTCGTCAAGTTACAAACAAAGTAAATTTTCTACCGGCTTTCATTGTGATTTTTGGCGAATTTTGCAACGAATGTTGAACCTTTAATAACCCCTGTTGCAAATCATAATAACTGTTTTAAACCTCTCTGAACTTAGCTCCAGAGTTTGAAGAAAAATATCATGAGAACAATAATTTTATACGTTATATTCAATATGTATTTTTTGAGCACCAAATAACGATGATGTAATTCATTGTTTTCCAGTACGGAGGCTCGTTCCTGGTGCTGGGCGGTGACGACGAGGCTCGCTCTCGCTACATCAACATGAAGCTTCACGACATTGCCGTGAGTATGACCGTCGTGATGAGTTCATAGACACGTAAACTCTGGCTTACAATTGAAGAAGCGTAGTTTTAGTTTTCAGCGTCAGTATGTTTCTGTGTAATTAATGTGCTTCTCACATTCTACTACCGTCATGCCGTTGCGGCGAATTAATAAAAGCGTGAACTGTGGGTTAAGGTTGACGATTTTAAGTTTTTATCTCCGATGTCAGCATCTTTCTGTATATTAAGCGTATTTATTTGAATTGTTCTGTTTTCAATGTGATGTGATTTTGAGTGTTAATTTGCCGTTCTGTAGGATGCAATTTGTGGGCTGTTGATGGTGTAATAATGTCTATTTAGCAGCGGTGTATGCGTTTTTGCCCCTTAAATAAAAAAATGTGATAATATTTAGTTGTTAACATTTAACACGTATACACTGAATAGTTTTAAAATACCTTCCCAAAAAATTATGAATTTCTACTAAATATTATTTATTACTTATGGTATATGTTTTAAATTAGCGCTGCTACAAATGTGAATACTTTTAAATTTAAAATTCATATTATATGCTGTAAAATGTTTTAGCCTCTCAAATGAACGAAAGTAATTGATTGTTTTAACGTGTGGCAACGGCAGAAGTGTAAGCATCTTCTGGAACTTTTTATTGCAGAGGCTGTGCAACTAAGCCTTTTACATTGCTTTCATTTTGGCCTCATAGAAAGCTGGTGCGCAGCCAATGCAGCCATGGCAAATTGTAATATGTGAGATGTATCAAAGAGAGTGGCATTGTAGTGCTATTTCTTCCGGTGGTGGAAGTTTGGTGACTTTTAAAGGAGTTTTATCGGTTCATAGTTAAATTTACAAGATTCACAAAAATTTTTCCTTGTACAGTATAGTATATTTCCCTTGACTCGTTAGGTACTGAGTTAGTTAAATCTTAGTCTTAGTCTGCGTAGACTATCTTCGTTATATTTTAGCATTTATTAAGTTAGTTAAATGCTGGTTTTCACTGACGTAGACTTGTATGTTGTTCTTCACGGTGAATTCAATTGCATAATAGCATTTTGTTTCCTTAACTCAGTCGTTTGTGTTCAAATGTCACGTTCACAAATCTGAAAGCCCTTTCTTGGCTCAGTTGCTATCACGCTGTTGTCAGGTATTGAGTGCGTCGCTCTGAATATTAGCCGTGTATGTGGTGTCAATCGATATCATTCATAGATTGTTAAAATATTTGTATTATTTATTCCTGTCTATAGTCGTATAATCTCAAGAAATTTTGGCAAAAAATTCGTATATTTTTGTGTTGTGTTTTTTTTCGTTTTTATACTTTGATTAACATTATTATTTTCTACTTTAATTTGTCATAGAATAATTGAAATCATTGATATATGTTTATTTTTTTCGTGTTCGTTACGAAGAAGTGAAGCTGCACAGCGTCAGGTTTACCTATTGAACTACAGCATATTATTTGTGAGTAATTTTGGGGGTGGATCCTATGGTGCTGAGATCGTGTATTCTACAGCTAAATAAATGACTTAAATTACTTAAAATTTCTCATTTTTCAGCATACGAACATGAATGGCGTATCGTGAGTCATAAATTCTCTAAATGCGAAGCGTTTGTTGGTTTCAAGTAAAACCATTCGGGATGAAATGTCTTAGGTTAGTTTAAATATTTCGGATTCGTACAAATGTTTTAGATTAGTGAAAATGTTCAAGATTAGTATAAATGTTTTATACTAATATGTACAACTTCGTGAGATGGATATCAGAGAGAACATTTTCACATCGCTTCATTTAGTTGTGATGTATTCAGGAAGCAGTGGCTGAATAGTCAGTTTTCATATTTAAACGCTGGCACTTTAATATGGAATCTACTTGAATTATGTGTAAATGTAACTATGATTCGTCCAAGTAGGTATGACATTTTGAGTCAAATTTATGTCAGTTTTTTGCTAAGAAAATTTTAATACTATAAACTTGAAAAAATACGTTAATAATTTCATTTTTTTTATACTAAAGTAAGCAGAACCAAGAGATAGAAAAACTTCAATCCTCTTGCTTCTGTCTCATGTTTTTCATGTAGCTCCTATCAGATGTCGCTCAACTTGTCATTTTCTGAAGTTTCTTAATTCTACCTCTAATTTTTGAATCGCATGGAATCATGATTTTACGTGAGGATTTCTCACATGTACTGAAATACTCAGGCATGTTCTAAAGTCTCGGAAGTGAGCTGCTCATTGTTTCATGAAGCAGCTGTAATTGACCATCAAATAGAAATAAGTATAATATACGAATATCACGTAAAACAAAAATATACTTTATTTGGTGCGTGGCCACGAAGAGCGATGATTCAACTGTGCTTTTTTTTGAAGCTGTATTTAATTTAGCGGATCAACCTAACTTGAATAAAAAAGTTATGCTCTTCGTAGTTTAGCTAAGTTGAGGTGTTTTAATTTAAATTCAGATCACTGCATATTATTGAAAAACAGAGGAAACAAATCCTAATGAATAAAAATTTGAACTAAGCAACGAATATTTAATGTAACCGTCCTTATATTTATAATGTGGCCATTGCAATAATATTTAGGTCAATTCAATGGTTGCTATTAAAACTATTAGTATTTCAATTGAATTCTGAACTTTGATTCAAAATAACTCCAGGGAATCGCTGTATTTCTTAGGAATTGCACATAATCGCTGTTCTCACAACTGTTCTACAGCACACTAGTGTGTAGTCATGTGTTTCTGATCCTTTATAGTGAATGTTTTTAAACTCTTCACTCCTACCTGCACTAACTCTCCATTTAATTCTGTACTACTGTACAATACATTTTACAAATTACAGACTTACGCTCACATTGCTATTTGGGTGTTAAGTTTTGAGTTCATATTTAAGAATCTAAATTATTTCCGGATGGAGTTTCTCATTTTTAGACATGATGCTACTGAAGTGGTTCTCTCAGCTGTGTGCGATACTTTGTGTTCAACAGTATTTTATTTCGGTCTTAGTGCGAAACTTCTTTTAAAATGATGTAGTGTTTTAACTTGCAAATTTTCCAGGTTATTCTTACTACTTTCCCTAGCCCTAAAGTGAAAAGCTTGAATTCTGCTCACATAGGTAATCAAAAGAGCGAACTTACAAGCCTGTTTTAAATATCATGAACGCCGTAGCAGCATTTCGTGGAATACATGAAATCCCGGGAATTAGTTGAAATTTATGATGTTCTAGAAGTGTTTTCAAGCAGAAAGCATGTACATCTGTAAACATGATTAAAATCAACTATTTCATTCTGAACTCATCGGTTCAGAATCGTCTGCCTTTGAAATAAATGAAAAATATTTTTCGCATTCCTAGAGCTCATCCATCAATTTTTTAATTTCTGCCCACAACGCACGGCATTTCTGATCATCGAAAATTGAAAGAACACTTTTTTCACCATCTGGTGCCGTTATGCTGTCGTTTGCGGGAATTTTGGGCTATAATCTGCAATAAGAACGGCTATGAACACCACAACAATGCCTTGCTTCGATATTGAGGAGCGTAAGAAGGAAGGCATGGATTTTTTTATAGATTTGTTTGGAAACGCTTTCATGTAAAAGTTTTAACAGAAAGAAATATGAGAATTTTACGAGAATACTGTTGTTCTTGAGATCTATATTAAGTTAAACTATTCCAAGCTGTAGGGCTAAATATTTCAGTATCAAAAGTATCCTGACAAAATTTCTAATTGAAATGAAAAAATGTGGTATTTTGTGCGCAAAATAATTTTTGAAGTTAATTTAATCGGGTGTCAATAAATAATTGATTATTTTGAAAAGCATGAATAAATTTTTATTTTAAATAAAATAATTATCTCAACTTAAAGCCATATTTTTATGTGAGTTTAGATACCTGAACTACCTGTTCACTTCAGCTCATACTGCTGGTGGGTTTCTTTTTTTATAAAAAAATAAGAGCTTGAGGCATCCATTCTTTACGTTTTATAGTTCAAAGCTATTTATGTTCTACTTATTGTGGCAATAGAATGAATTTAGAATGTACTTAGCCTTGCGACTGGAAAATTCATTAGATGAACTGGAACTGTGTAGAATTGCCAGGATGTTTTTGTTCCAAAATTTATATTATCGTTTAAAGAATCGAATTCATAATTAAAAGCATATGTTATTCATCTCGATAGCCTATGAAATGTTCGAGTAGTTACTTCTTTAAACCGTTATATGTTGTAAATTGTTGTTATTCTTCCGTGACTGATGCTCATGTACATGCGTCTAGGACTCAAGGTAATCAGCGAACGAATGTGCACATGGTTTCCAGACATTAAATTTAACAGATTAAAAACATGCTCACTGTGTTACGCTTCATCTACACTTTCTCATACCGTCGTTTATATTGTCTGCATGTTAAGCCTTTGACGACTGTAACTCAAACAATCATTTAAAATCAAAAATGTTCGTATAGGTTTATTCTTGGATAACCATTTTTGGATTTTATTCATCCTTATTACGCAGCTTACGATGAACAAAATCAAAATTTCTCAATTTCGATACTTTACTTGGTTATTGAGTTAATTGTGCCATCTACATAATCTAAGACACTGCACTATCAACTATGTTCCAATGACAGCCGAAAAAATCGTATGGGGTAAAGTGAGTAATGACAAAGGATGAAGTGGGGTTGGATGAACTGAACTACCACGAAAATTAAAATTTCTCACTTTCGATACCTTTGCTTGGTTATTAAAATAATTGAAGGGTGGAAAGCACTAGTGGACTACTTGCATTTTTTCCCATGGTAAATATAATATATTTTCCGCGGGAAAAAATGCAAGTAGTCCACTCCCGTGCTGTCGCTAACACAGCGCAGACAGAGGCGATTACGATCCAGTAGTTTACTATATGAAGGGTGGACAGCACTAATGGACAACTTGCATTTTCTCCGGTGGGAAAAAATGCAAGTAGTCCACTAGTGCTTTCCACCCTTCAATTGTGCTAGTTACATAATCTAGAACGCTGCATTATCAACTATGTTCCAATAACACTCGACAAAATCAAATGGAGTAAAGTGAGTAATGGCAATGCATGCAGAGGGGCTGAATGGACTGAGCTACGACAAGTTGGAGCAGGGAGTTAACGACCCGCGCACCGGACATTGATGACTTGGGCTGGCCAGCTAATGCTATCTCATGGAGGCTGCTGGGCTTAACTTTGAGCTTATGTCCTTCATTATTGGGCTACTCTGCTCGCTGAATTATTCTGCCTATCTTTTTTTTGAAAAGAAGTCTTTTATGACGACACTTGTGTTCTAATCAATCGGATCCTTGTTGTCGCTCTTTGTGGCATTTGCGTTTTTTGAGTCATGATAGTTCAATGTACCAACTGTGCTTTTTCTAATGTAATTTCTGCAACATTTTGGCAGGTTTCTTTTTTCATTTTTGTAGGTATTAGTAATTGAGGTGATACTGAAATGTGTCGTAGATTCATTTTGATACCAGTTCTGACCATCATTCTTACGGGGGAAGTTATTTCGAAATATCGAGTAGCGTAAGCTGTTTCATTAAAGTTTATCTATTGGGCACACTGACCTTTGTGTCCCTATTTGTGTATGTATAATATATGTGAATTGGCCAGCGTTATTCGAATACTTATCTAATCACTTTAATAATTCAAACACAGTTTTCTACTCAAAACGAACATTTTAAAATCTCAGGACCCCTTGAATATATGAAAAAATAAATAAGGATCACTATACAATAGATATTTTTATTGGCCAGCGTTGTTTCAATAATTGGCGTATTAGTTTGTAACTTTCTATATCGAGTTTCTACACTCTGAGCAAGTAATTCAGACCCCGGGATATAGGAAATTTATCATTTAAAAATTTAGCATTATAAGAACCACCCTAAAATGATCTTTACAATTTTCCTAACCTAAATCTTCTTTGGTACTTTGAATTAACTGGCTGTTAGTCCACTCTGTGCACTGCACTAGGCGCAGTCAGATTTAGCTGTGGCAAATGTTTAACATGAATATTAAGTTTGCACGTTCAAAATAAAGCATAAAATCTGCTCTTTTCAACAATTTCCTAGTTTAGTTCAACACTTTGTTAATATACCTTGAGAAATGACAAAAAGAATGATAAAAAAAACAAAATGATAGAGTAAAACATTTTTCTCTTAGATCAAGGGAATGAATATAACGTACATAAGAGTTTAATGTAAGTACCTCAAGACTTCAATGTTTTCTCGCTTCCATTGTCTAACAGTCATTGTGCTGGATAAGCGAACTGTGTCTCACTGCTTGTTAAATGTAACTCACTACAGTGGAAAAATTCATGGAAAAATTCCGTGGAAAAATTCATCCTCGTTTACAGAAAAGTGTTCACGCATCTAAACTTTTCCAAGCCCGTGTACGATTTTCGACAATCAGGCAAATCCATGCTTGAGTACTAGAATACCGAAACCTGAAGAAGTTTTTACGGTAGGGCGTCCAATCTCAAAAAATACTCGGTTGTAAATTCTTAAGTATATTAGGACGAAAAAACAGAAATTTCTATTGTGACCACAGTTTTACCATTGTTTTAGCATAGTTTTATCGTAGCGTTACTGTAGTGTCACCATTGTGTTACCCTCGTGTTTCCATTGTGTCACCATTATGTTACGGTTGTTTTACAAAAGTTTTCAATGTATTATTGTAGTTATTGCATTACCATAGTTTCCATTGTATTACCACAGTGACCATTATCTTACATTAGTCACTATAATGCTACAATTCTGTTACCTTGATATACGCTCACAAATTTAGCATAACAGGAATTTAGAAAGGACGTAGTAACAGTGAAACTGCCTCCTAATTTTATAAGGAAGTTTGAACAAAATTGTTTGGGAAATCGACAAAAACGGAAATTAAATTGTGACGCCTCATTTATACGATAAATTGTGATTCCTCATTTATATGATAAATTTTAACGTCTAACAGTCACAAGATATCGAAGTGTCTTGGCGCTACACGTATTTGGGGCTTCTTAGCTCTTCTCAAATTTTTGCATTGCCTTCTGTAATATTTTTATTATTTGAATGTAATTAAAATGTTTTAGTTCAACCTCTCTATTGAATTTCAGAATAGCTTCCTCTGATACTTTATTTCACGCTCTTGTGTTACTTGATTTTCACTGTGATGATCGGAAACAATAAAGCTGTTATTTCTCTTATAATAACGATAGTAGTAACCGCTGCTGTGAATAAAGCTTCCATGTGTAGCATGTCGTGGGCCAGAGTCGTCCACCAGGGAAACTGCCTCGCAGACAAAACCTGTACCACGAAATCGAAAATTGTCATGTTATGGTAAATCTATTCATCTTTCTTAGAGTTGATTTTACATGGAGAAATTAGACTTACCGGATATATAGATTACATCTCATTCATTTGTTTAGAAAACCTCACTGGTCATTTATTTCTTCTCATTATGGCCAGCCTTGCTGGCCTACGCTTCATTCAACGTTAGTCTCAAAAGCTACTGACGCTATTTCCCTTCTGAATCAAAAATTCCATGAAAATAGTGCTACTCCTGGGAAACTTTGGTTGTCTCGACGAAATCAAGTCCGGGAGTTTGCGTGGCAGCTTAGAATCCGCCCTTCAATAAAGGACAACATGTGCGGAAACAAAACAAACGAAGAACAGTCCAAACTTTGGAGCAATATCGTGTGTCTCTGCTGGAGAATTTCGAAGGAGTTCCAATGTAACAGTCTCGTAGTTAGAGATACTTTTGCATCTATTTGAGTCGTTGGCTTTGTGCTGGACTAAGTTCACACCTTGCATAAACAATGGAGTGTTTCCTGGGACTGAGGCGTAATGATGCAAATCTTTTGTTGTGGTTGTCCTGCGTTATGCTTTTTGTCCTTATTTTAATAATTGAAGAAATGGTGAATCAGCATGAAATTTAAAAATGTGGCATTGCATATGTAGAGTACGATTTTTATGAGCAAGGAACAAAAATTTCGAGAAGAAATAATTATCAACTGTAATATTATCGTTAAAAAAAATTTGTCTATTTCTTTCTTTATTATATCTGCATATGAGGAAATAACTCTGTTAAAACCATTTTCATGACTTTCACCTTAAAAAACACACATAATCATTGGAAGTCACTTTAGGGTCTCCAAAAGTACTTTACTCTTTTATACATGTATGACGCAAAAGCTATAAAATATACAAAGTTCTTGTAAAATACTATTGAAATAAGAAAACTGTAGTTTTTGGTATTTATGATTCTGCCTGACCATAATAAAACTTCTGGATTTGAACCATAACATACTTAAGAGACCCCTAAAATTACTAAATGGACAGCGAAAGAAAAAGCAGTAATTGTGGAATGTTATTTTGGAAACTATGGATCGTTGGTTAGAGTAAAAAAGTTTCATGAGAAGATTATAAAAGAGTTCATTTAAGCTCTGTGTTCTTGCTTTGGGAGCAAAATTCAGACTCACTGGATCCGTTACTGACAAAATTCGAACTGGAAGCCCGAATTCATTTTGCAGTGAAAAAGCTGTTGAGCGTGTGAGTCTATGTGTTTAGATGGACTCTTGTTAAATTTTATGAAACTCATTACTTCAACTAATGAACGATTGTTTTTTTAAAATAAGATTGAACCATTGCTGCTCTTCTGCTTTATATTTAGCCCTTTTTAGGGGTTCCTAAAGTAGGTCATCGTTTGAATCCGCATGTCATTATGTTCAACCTGTACCATAAATTCAAAAACTTGAGTATTTTTCTTTCAATCACAATTGATGAGAACTTTGTATCTTTTATAGTTTTTGCATAATCAGTGCTTAAAACGGTCAAGTAAGTTTTGAGTCACCCTATAGAAGTAATCATTCAAAATAAAGTAGGTTGAAGACAAGAGACAATGACGAGTAGTTAACATGTAAAATGTGTTAGTGTTTCTTGAGTCATGTACTGCGGCAGAAATACCGCTTCCCTATGTACGTTGGCTACACATTGTGTTCATGTTTCGTTTTGTGTCTGGATGCAACGTTTCGTAATTTTTATCATCGTCTTTGTTCCATCGAATGATAAACGTCTGAGAGTTATGCCAACTTTTGCTCATAAAGGATAGTTGCTGCACATTAGTGTTTATAATGTGCTTTTTTAATAAGTTAGTATAATTTAGCAACCGTTTCGTTTCAGCAGAATGTGTTTACTTGCACGTTTTCTTTCATTTTCTTTTAAGTTGATTCAAAAATTAGTTACTAAAGTATTGCTAAACGTTTCCCTACCTAATTGCAAATGTAAAAATTGTAAACTTCTAAAATCTACTGGGACAATTATGTTTCCAAGTAAATAAATAAAATATTACGTTTAGTATTGATCATAAATTTAATGGTAGGTAAAATCAAAGGTCGATTCCACAAGAATACATCACAAGTGCCGGTTGTAATTGTGCCACGTCAACTTCGCTTTTCAACTGAATGGATAAACTGGACAATTCGTCTGTAGTACGAATAATCTTCCTAACAACTATGGACTCCCTATATTTTGCTTTCGATTAAGGAAGAATGAATTGTGGGTTTTTTTGTGAGCTAGAGATTGCTTCCAGTGTGCCAAGATCATTCTGCAAACGACTGAAGTGGATGTGCTGACCGTACTTCCGGCCGTGCCCCTCTCTCACACTTCCCCAGGCCTGGTCTGTGTCTGCCAGGGCTGTGATGTTTGAAGTGGCTGCTGTCGAGTGGTTTACACGCCCATTCCTTGGACGAAATGTACTTCAAGGAATGACTCCGCGCTAAATTACTTTACGTTACTGAGGGCGAGCGTCATTTTTGCTGTATAAAATGCTTGTTTTTCAAAAAATTTGGTTTTAAAGTAATTTGAGCACTCCCAGCTCGTATATCGTTTAATTATTCATTTAGCTCTTTTGTGAAATTATGGATAGTTTCTTTTCTAATTTCCCACCCTTATGAATTTTTTCAAGTTTATTACGTGTTTAGATTCTCATAAAAATTCTAACCATTTTAATAATTAGAAAATTCAACCACGCCATGCAGATCAGCGAACTAAGCTATAAAGTTAATATTCAACATTTTATGGTTGAATTTTGGCCTTGGTTCAAGTTCACTCATAAAATACATATCAGCAAACTAAACTACTGGGTGTCCCCCAAAAATTTATAAGTTTTTAAAAGGCTGTAGTTTGAATACTATTGGCGCTAGAAGGTTGGGACACGTCTCATTCGAAAGAGCAAAAGCTAAAGTTTTATTTTTTATCCAGAATACGTTGTTACCCACTTTATGTACACCATATGAATACCAGTAGTTGTCAAACTACAGCGTTTTAACTCCTTCAGTCCCCTGGTCCAGTGTATTGGACACCCTTCAAAAAGTGCAAAAACGGATTTCACTTCGAATCATGATGTCCAACGTATTGGACATGTAATTTTGGACATATTATTTAAATTTTAGAAGTTTTTTGCTTCATCTTAGTCAATGTGGTTTGTTTATGAAGATGAATGAAGTTTTTCAATGAAAATTATCGTATTTTTAGGCTGTGATTGAAGGGGTTAAAAATGGAGACATTTTTTAGGACAACCTGTAAAAACTAAATACTCGACATTTTATGTGGTGCATTCAAGTTAGAACACCGATTTTTTTCATAAACTAATTCCACGAAAACTGTGGAACTTGCGTCACTTCTTGCCGTAATCTCCCTGCAGCTGTACACATTTTTCACATCGTCAACACCAAGTGTCCATGATTGCTGCAAACACATTTTTAAGAGTCTGTATGACCAATGGAAAATCGCTGATTCAAGAGCAGCACGGCTAGTGAATGTGCGACCACGAAAAGTGTCTTTCACCGTTGGAAACAGTCAAAAGTGGCTAGGAGCCACATCTGGTAAGTAGGGAGCATGAAAATTCACTTAGAAGTTATTACGAAGAAACTGCATGTTTTTTCGATGTGCTGATGCGTTGTCTTGGTGAAAGAGCACAAGGGCAGCCTTTCCTGGCCATTTATCACGCAATGTTGGGAGGAGTTTGTTTTTCAAGACATCTTGGTAGGATTTACCTATCACATTAGTGCGCTTTAAAACGCATAGAGTAAGGATTACGCCATCATTGTCCCAGAATATGACATCCCCTGTTTCGCTTAAACGATTTTTTTTATAGCGATGAGTGTGTGTTTCTATTGAGCTGAATTGCGCTTCGTTTCAGGATTACAAATGGTATCCATGTCTCATCCATTTTCATAATTAATGAAAAGAAAGTCCCATTCATGCTGTCATCACGTGTCAACATTGCCTGGCAACATGCCACACGCGCAGCCTTGTGATCGACCGTCAGCATTTCAGGATTAGTGTCACTTACCTGGACCATACTTTTCACATTTTCAGGTCTTCATGCAGGATTGTGTGCGTAGATCCCATGGAAATGCCAAATTTGGAGGCGATGTGTTTCATACTCATTTGCAAATGACTACACTCCCAAAACAACTTTCTTCGCTCGCGCGATCATGTTGCCAGACTGGTTGGTCCGAGGCCGAGATTGTCTTGGTTTGTTTTCAAATGACGTTCTACTTTCTTTGAACTGTCACACCCACGAACGCACATTGGACACATCCATGACACCCTCACCACATGTGTCACTTAACTGGCAATGAATTTCAATCAGTGTCACACCACTTAAATGGAGAAAACGAACAATTACAAGCTATTCATCTAATGAAAACATTTATAAGGTGCGGACAAAGTCCTTGAAATTGCAAAATAGCAAAACTCCGCAATAGTTGGAACATAATAATAAAAGATAGGGTGAAAAATATTTATTTAGAATCTTTCAGCACATTCTGGCGAAATATTATTAGTACGAAAAGCACGTTCAAACCTGTCTCTAAAAACTTTTGGCTGCATTGCATTGGGCTTCTTAAGGAGTTTTCTCCCATGTCTTTTAAAGCGAGGCTTTCAAAGCCCTAAATGTTTTGTGGGATGCAGCACAGGCCTCAGACTCCAGAATTGACCAAACACAAAAGCCCATTGGGTTAACATCACGTGATGACGGCGGCCACATTTCCTTGCCCCAAAAACTTGAAAAATAATCTTCACGCCACTTTTGTCCTTTGTTTGACGTGTGTGAGGGTGTGCCGTCCAGTCGGAAGGTGAAGGGTTTGTTTTTGAAACGGTCTTTGGCTTCCTTAAATACTGAAGTCAATAGTTGTTCGATGTACGAATTTGTGTTAACTTTTGCTTCAGGTTCAACAAAAGTGAGGGAAGCAGGGTTTTGTCATCTGAAAACTGTCCTAAGGGTATCTGGAATGTCTCCAGAAAATTTTCTCAAGACTCTGTCATTCTAGTGGTTGAACTTCGCTTAAATAATGAAGATTTTCTCATCTGAAAACGCTGTCATCTGTAGACTTGCCCTACTTGAGCCTGTTTAGAAAAACTTTTAACCTTGCCAACCATTTTTCTTTTTGGAGGTCTGTCAGTTGCTGGCGCATTTGCATCTTGAGTGGAGACAAGTTTAAGTCGTTTTCCACAATGTTTCTCATGATTTTCTCGCTCACATGCATTTCTCTTGCCATTGTCCTCAGTGACTTCTTTGGGTTTCACCAGGCCCTTGTTTTGACAGCTTTGATACTCTTTGGAATGCGAGAAGTTCGATGGCAACCACTTCGAGGAGGATCTTCAGAAGTTCCCAGTTCTTTGAATCTAGCCAGAGTGTGATAGACGGTGGATTTTGGTGTTCTGAGCAACTTGACAATCTCTGGTTTTGTCTTGCCTGCGGATGGAGTTCAATAATATCTCCACGTTCATCACTCATTTTTTGGCAATAATGATAAATACTAGTCTATTGTTTTAGGAATCAGAAAGATAAGATATCAATTAGTAATTATGAATGATTGTCTCCTTGTAAATATATTGTAACACTTATATAATTTTGTAATGAAATTAAGTCCAAGGACTATGTCCGCACCCTGTAAGTATCAAAAATAGTCCTCACTCCAGCTGTGGCCGCTATAGTTCTGTGAGCCGTACAGTGCTGCCATCTCTGTTGTACATTCACGAGTATGCGCGTATTTTAAAATAAACTACATGTGTCTATATGTTTCCAGTTGTGAGAAAAAAATCTAAGGTGTTATAGCTTGAATGCACCTCGTATAGTTGAATTTTGCTACAAGTAAAACTATTTACATTTTTTTGAGAGTTTTAACTCGTGATGAACTTTAAGAAATTATTGGTAGTCATTTACATTCATTAAATTTCCGGATATTTTACATACATCAACACTTTTATTAGTAGCATAATATTTTATGTAATTTTTATTTGTAAATTATTTATATACTTCTTAACTGTCCCTCCTCCTTTCTCACTCACATGCGGTAATCGCTAGACTTTGTTTTTATTTTCTTACTCCTACACCATTGTTTTTTAATATTCTTTTCTGTATTTGTGATGCTATGTTTCTGATATAATTTTTCTTATAATCAGAATGATGGAAAGATGTTTTAGATTGTACAGCACTAAGCATAATTTATCTAACGTGCTTTGTACATCGGCTGAATAACTTCTGCAGGGGTATCCGCATCGTCAAAAATATCATCGCACTTAAGATGGCTGAGTCTGAATAGATCGAGTGCTACATCTCGTGTCCTCAAAAGCAACATTGGCATCGTGCGCTGTGTCCTTACGAGGCACCGAGTCAACTGAGCGGGGCGCTCATTTATTAGCCGGGCACAATGCGGCGGTCGTAGCCATGTAAATGTTGGGTGGGTGTCGCTCCAGCGGCTCCATAAAGAGGCTTCCGCACCGGAACTCTGGCGCCACTGTCAGCCGCAGACTTGTGAGGGGCAAGAGCAGCCACTCTAGGGGCTTTGGGTCGGAGTTAGCAAGAGACTATGTTTTCTTGAAAATTAGCGCAAATTCAAAATCACAATCTTGCTTCAACGCTCCGATGCAGCCCAGATGCCGCGCAAAGAAGGATCAACACACACTGTCGTATTATATGATAACAGAGACGATAAAATGCATTTGTTTCTGGATATTTTAATGGTTTTTACTGAATACACATTCCGCCTCATATATTGAAGAACAATGAAAAGCTATTTGTGCTTCTAACAGAAATGCTCAAGTGTACAAGTATACTTCCTAATGAACATAATTCCTCGTAACTCTGTCATACCCGTTGCTGGCTGGCGCCAGAACCTATTTGTCTCCCAATCATAGAAGACATAACATTCACAGTCGTTGATTCTACACACTCGTGCCACAGAAACACACTCGTGCCATAAAGTGTTGGTGCCAACCAGTCAGCCGCTTGGATGGTACACAGGGGCATCAGCTTTGAAACAATTCTATCGACTAGTGAAGGATTATTCTTTTACTTTTCATCAAACAAAAAGGATGGTTGTATCGAGAAATATGGGTAGTTATTTTTATAGACATGCCAGAAACACCTAAATTGGCTTTTTACCGTAGAGAAGGTTGATAGAAACTGCAAAAAGCAGACCTCTCTTCTGCTTTTCGTAAACACGTGTTTTAATGTTTTTGATCCGGTAATTTGATTATTGTAATTTGTATCGAATATTTTACTGAAACTGCTAACGTGTAGAATGAATAACGTCTCAATGGAATTTTTTCAAAACATTTGTTTTTTCGTATGAAATCATGCCGGTTGCATCAAGAGTAGCTGTCAGCAATCCAAAACAGTTAATTTATCTTTATTTTGATGTAGTACATTTTGCGTAGCTACTAGAGATTCTCCTAGGACTAAAAGGGTTTTAAACTGTGAGGTTTAACAAGTTCTATCTGCGGTTTCGAATCTGCTTGCGAGCGGAAAGACCCGGGTTCGAATCCCGCTGCCGACATGGTTGACGCGGCTAGAAATACGACATGGGACTTGGGTAAACAATCGAATAATTATCGAATTAATTATCCGACCGAAGAATGGGCCCGAAGGTTCGTTCCTATAGCCTCATTCTATTCTATTCTATTCTATAAATCATATTATTTCATATGCATTGTGAAGCGGCTACACGAAAGAATCTCAAGTTCGATTCGAAAGGCCTTTCCCTTCCAATCAAGAACCCAGAACTATGACACATCGATCTATGATCACATCATGGCTAGAGAGTGGCAATGGCAACGCTGAATAAATTACTTAACTAAATAAAACAATAACTAATAATTACTGTAAAACACTTAAATCTAATAAAAATTCAAAATTGAAAAGAAGCATATGAAATTAAGAATGAATGATTGAATAAGATTGACTGAGGACCCAGACTTGTACAGTTTGCGATAAATACTGCAGGTATGTCCGTGCGAGGAAAGGTTGGTCTTCAGGAGAGAGGAAGTGTCGGACGCCCAGGAATGAGGCAGTGTGATCTCCGTAGACTGGTTTGCGAAGTCGAGTACCTAATGTATGTAATGGGTGATGCAAAAGTCACTTCACACTTTTAAACACTATTAAAACAAAACCTAATAAAGCCACGAAAGTAGGTTACATATCAAGTGAAACAGGAAATCATAGTTTTATTATTTTTCAACAAAAGTTTTATTATTTGGATATGATATCCTCTTTCAAAAAAGTACGAGCCAATTATTCTTGCACTTGTTATACCACACCAGACAGTAACCTTCTGTGCATGAAGTGGTTGTTCATGAATTATCCCAGGGTTTTCAGCCCACCAGAATTATCAGTTTTATTTATCAGACATGATTAGGGTTCATCAGACATGATTAGGTGAGGTAAAGATATCATCATTAGCCAGATCCAAAAATGCACGGGCAAAGTCTTTTCTTTTCTGATAGTCTGCATAATTTAACTCATGGGTTAATTGAATTTTATATGGGTACAGTTGCAAGTCTTTTGTCAGGATGCGACGTAGTGATCTTCAAGAAATTCCTAGTTCACTATAACGTTTCCTAGTCGATGTTCGTAGCTCATTTTGAATGCTGTTTGAAACACTCTGAATTGTATTTGCATTTCGTACTGCTCTCGGTCTACCAGAACGTTCCTTATCAGCTTTTGATCTGGATTCTCTGAATCTTGAAATCATTGCAATAATGCAGTGTCTGGAAGGACTTGTTCGTTGATTAAATGTCATGAAGTCCCTCTGCACTGCAACAAAGGATCCGTTATGTGTGAAATAACTTTCCACTCTTCCTGCTCGCTGTTCTTTACTATCATATATTTTGCCATTTTGGGGTTATTGCTAATAGTGGAAAGTTTATGAGTGACAATATAGACCTTTAATTGTTATACTAGATACGAAATAAAACTCCAATATTTCCTCTTTCATTAGATATATAAAATCCGCTTTTTCGCCTTTATTAGGTTTTGTTGTAATAGTATTTAAAAGTGTGAAGTGACTGTTGCCCCACCCGTTAGAATTAAATAAGGCAATAGACACGAGACGTTTGATTCATTCTTAGGCTGCTACCCAAATCCCATGCAGTCTAAAGTAAAGGTATCAATCATGCACGTACATCTCAATCACGTGAGCCCTTTCAGTCACACACATGTACCGTAATCATACGCAGGTAGGGGTGTAGAATGAAGACGTTATAATACAAGGGGCGAGAGTTATTTGAGGACGTTGTTCATTTTAGTTCATTTCACACTCGAATCATTTATATTATTTTTTATTTCAAATAACAAATTTAAATTATTGATGCAGATCCTTCTGAAATATCCTTGGTGATGCACACCAAATTTGTGGCTGTTGTGACGGTTTTAGGAGTTGTAGGAGTTGAGAGTAGTGAAGGTCATGTCATGCCACCTTACATTTTTCCACAGGCTCTTAGGGTTAATGCTGCTGGATACGCTGATCTTCTAAAAATGGTTTTTAATCCCTAGTATGATAAAGTATCCAATGGAAGACCATCCATCGTTCAGCAAGACTCAGCACCTTCTCACAAAGCCATAGTGAACCAAGATTAGTTATCAGAGAATTTTTACCATCATGTGATCTCTAATTTGTGGTCGTAAACTAGCTCAATTTAAATCCTATGGACCATTACGTGTGAGTGTTGTTGAAAGGAAGACTAATCGACATCCTTGTACTACTATAGGCTTCATTGAAGGCTGCCATTGTCCAGGTGATTGCCAAAACGAATAAAGACCACTTAATTTCACTTTGTCAATGTTTTCGGACCCGCATAGAAGCATTATTGAAACCAGAGGTAGTGTAATTTGATAAAGAAATGTCATCAAAAATATTGATACAAATTTCATTTAAATATACATGTTGTGTAAATTATTGTTTATTTAACATGCTAAACGTGTCCTCAAATAACTCTCACACCCTGAAGTGGGTAGCTCCAAAATCCAATATTTGTCGAGACGATTTTTGAATGTGTTCACAGTCCCGGCAGAAACGACTTTTTTGGGCAGCTGGTTCCAAGTTTTGACAGTTTTTTTCTGAAATGAAGTTAAGAGCTTAGGATGTAGCAAGCACGGGCAGAATTGTCTGCGTGGACGAATTAGCAAGGGAAGTGACACACAGCGCGAAAGAGTGAACAGACTAGAAAAGAATGATGCCTACAAGGCAACGAGACAGTAACGTCCAGGTTATGGTGCCGGTCACGGTATTGTAATGCATTTAATATTGTCAACGACGATCGTTTCAGAAGGCTCGGGACTGACGGCCAGAGGCTATGAAGTATGTAGAGTCGTGGGTACTCCGACTGTACGACACTCAACTCCGTCTACTGTATATCTCCAGGCTACCTTCTACCAACTCTCACTGTTCTCTTCCTCTTCTCTCCGAGTCTGTGTACTACGTAGGTGTAAGCCCAGGGACACATTTAATAGTCTTTTAAGAAGGCAGTACTCTTTCTAATGTATGTATGCTTTTAGGAATAATGGAACTCTGTGGGAGCCCCTCACACCCCTCCAGACTAAGCACACTTTTCGTAGTACTTGTCCACAAACAATAATCGAAGTTCGAAAAAAATTATTTTATGAATAATGTCTCCTGCTCCCCATTTTCTAGAGCATTAATCAACTTGTAACGTTCATGCATGATGTCTTTTTCGTGTCTTCGACTTAATTACAAAATGTTAACTTTCAATGCCATTTTTAAATCTCAAAAATATGCACGGAAATTTTTCGCATCGATCTCTGAACTGCTCGAAAAGTACGCGACAACTCATGCCAGTTTTCACACAGCGCCTAGCATGTGCTTGAGTGGATGTGGTGAAGGAACTTGAATTCTTTCTGATCTCACTTTGCGGGTGCTTGGCTAGTGTCATAGCATGCTAACTTGAAAGATAGTTGATTGTAGTTCTCTTCGTCAACTATCCTACTTGAGTGTCTCCTCTCGCATGCCGAAAGTCTCTGATCACTATATTCTTTTCGGATTATTTCTTTTGAAGTTTCTCAAATTATGAGAAGCTGGGTCACTCTTTTTCCCAGATTGGCTACTGTCTTCTAGGTCCTATTTATCAATGAGCCGTAGATTTTTTCGCTCTGATCATGGTCATCAAAAATCACCCTCTTTTATCTAAGAAAATGTTCCGAAAATTCTTGAAGTGCGACGTGAGAAGTTAATTTTCTAGAAAATGTGGCTCTATGTATGAAAATGGTATTCAAAAATTAACATTCTAAACATAAACAAAATAAGCTTTATATTGATACTAGTTTAGGTCTCCCGTCTGGGCCATGACTTGTTTTAGCGGATTCGATACTTAGTACATCAATGTTTTCTATATTTTATTTTCTATAAAATATTTTGATGGCTTGAAACATTGCTAATTGATAAGTTTATGGTTCCTTCCCTATGAACATTACTTATTTGAGAACACTGAGTTTCAGAGCCTGACAGTTCTGTGTAAAGGGAAGGTTCTTCAAACCTCCGTGCCGAAGTTACAGGGCTTCATTTGATTCAGTTATCGCTTGATGGATGAGCATTTTCAATCTGAAATCAATCATTGGAACAGGTAGCGCGTCGGAAATTACTGCCAGCTGACGGTCATTTCCAAGGATTCTCTTTCTTATTGCTCTATTCAAGGCTTTGTTTTCCTTTTCTATTGAACTCGCGCCGCAGATGTAATTAAATTGGGATAAGCAAAAAAAATGCAACGCAAAATTGTAAATTAAAAAACGAGGTGCAGTTGATTTAAATTTCCCTTATCTCATCTTTTCGATAGTTTTCTTCAATATTTACCTCTATTATTTTATCAGTTTTATGAAAATTAAAACCTGTTGTCTTCTAAGGAATTTATAGCTCAGCAAGTCGTGATGTTTATTCCTCCAAGTTTGAATTTTGAGAGTTGAAGTTTTTCTCTTTGTTTCTAACTTGGTTTGTGTACTTGAAGTTGTGTTCTTTTTTTATTCTTCTTTGATAATCTCTCAAACATGATGTATATCTGATATAGCTAGTAATTTTTTTAACACGTTGATCATTGATAAATACAACTTCCCACTTATGACTGAATTTGATCCCACTAATCTGTCGAAAGTCGAACTTTAAAAATACACCGATACTACCTGAGGGCACGACGTCAAATTACTGTATCAATTACCCACATGGTGTTGTAATGTGAACAATCATTATTTCTTTCTCTTCGCCCTACTGTACTCAGGGCTCTAAGTACGAGTGGTTGAATGTAAAGCAGGTCGTAAGTCGTATGGTACATGTATCGGTGTACATGGTTGAGAGTCAGCTGTAGAGTCTGGTTATACAAGCCCAAACCTAACAGATTTTATTTTGAGCATCAGAGTATTGATTGTTTTTGTGAAAGTAGTTTCATCATCTTCATGCTTGCTCGTCCTACATAATGTTTAATATCGTTTGTGTTTTTAAATTGGATTTTTAAGTTGTAAGGAATCTTTGTCAGCAGCTTTGCATTGAAAACATGAAATGTTACTAGGTGCAGTGATCATCTTGCGACAATGTACTATCTGGATTGAGCCTGGGGCTATTAAACCCAGGTGTATCACTATTGTCTAGACTCTAGAACATTTTGTTTTAAAATTCACTTCCAATAAGCAGTATCAAACTTGCCTATACTCTTAAATTTCTAAATCATTTGTAACTCTTAATGTATCATTTTTTTCTTTTGTGTGAACTTTCACCTCCCGGGCTCAATTATTTTTCATGAAATTTCTCTATGCTATGTAAAGGGAGTGTACCACATAGTAAGCACTCGTTAACCCTTTAGCGACCAATTTTCTTTCTAGTTTGTACGTCTAAGCTCACAAAGACTGTCTGTACACTGATACAATGAAGCACGCTGAGAGCCAGGCAGCCAAAAGAACGACGCTGAACATGCAGCCGCGTTTAAACCTAGTAGCAACCTCATATTGCTCACTGTTTAATTATTAGAACAATTCTCCCAAAGCCCGTAAAAGAGGACCGTATGGTCCTTTTCGTCGCTAAAGGGTTAAGCATATGTTTTTCATGTTACTTACTGATGGTCGTTTTGAAAAGTTAACCTGAAATTTTTGTTGTTAGCACAACCAAAAACAACTAACGCACTATTCTTAACTAAAAATTTCTAAGATATGCAATACTTTGCATGACTACGAACGTACGCAAACACTCAATACTCCAGCAGTTACAGCAGTTCAGGTAACAAACAAGGTAGTGTGCTGCGCGGAACAGATCGTCCCAAACTACCCCAGGCGCTGTGGTGTCCGTGTGGCTCCACAGCTACTTAGCGTGAGTGCTATCGACTCGTCCTGCGAAGTTACGCGGCTGTTTCATATGCTTGAGCTGCCAGCCTCCTGTCCTCCTTCTGATACAAGCGAGGCTTGCAGGCTGCTGCCAAGCTGCAAAATACGAATGTTAGGTTCAATTTTATTCAGAGGCTTTGGAAGCAACAAAAATGTTCAATTATTGCGATTGTCCAAATTGTCTAAAATTAGGTTGCTTGTTTTCGAGACGAAGTCGGAAGCTAAAACCCCGCTCATATCTATTTATGCATATCAGAGCTTCATGAAATCATGTCTGTTGTATTGATTTTTCATTAGTTATAGATTTAATTATTTCAATGCTATGCTTTAAGCATATACTTGTTTGTAGTTCCTGGGCATTAGATTCTAAGTAATGAATTTTGAAGCACATGTACATACCTTGTAAGTTATTTTGTACGACTATTACATAAGTATGGCGCAGTTCAAAATGAAGACATTTGTTATCAGCGTTAGCATGTTTCCGGCAGGACTCCGAGGGAAATTGAAGCAATTGTAGATGCTCCTGCGATGCTGATGTGCAACCGCTGTTGTCTTTCTGACGCCATTAATTCCTCAACTTCACGGACTAGAAATTGCTTAGCTGCTGGCACCAAATTACTGTTTTGGTTCAGACAAAAGACCGTGTGAAACTTCACAATTTACTTGCGCTGATTTTCAAGAAGTATGAAATTTCTTCCAAATATTTCTAAGTTCTATAATGGACCTTCAAGTGTGAACGAACCTTTATTGCAGTATAAATCTGGAAAGAAACAAAGACCAAAGACTATCCTATCTAGATTAAAAGGTACTAATTCTTGATCCTTTGCCGTTTTTCCTGTGTTAAGTTCTATGACGAAGTTCATCCTTTTGGTCAGTTATATTTTTTATGCGAACATCACAATATCCCACGCTATAAAAGTATCGATTTGAAATATATTTTGGATGACTAATTCAAATTTTTGCCATTATAAAAAAAAACTTTAAGCAAACAACATGCGTTGTTATACGTTGTTATATGGATATACTTCTATGAAATGCAAAAGTGTATGATACGTTTTGTCCAATTCTCACCTACTTACTAGACATTTCTGTGTAGCAGCGAAACTCGCCTCCAGTAGTTGGGTACGAATGCAGTCATGCCAGCAGCAAATTACACGGCAGCTCGTGTCGTCTTGTAGCGTACAATAAAAGAGCTTCTATGGGTCCACGGCCATCGTAGAGACCTACAGTCGCTTGTAATGGCGGACCTTGTAGCGCTCCCTGCACCTGCTTCTACTTTATTACCTTTTTAGCACCTTGTAAATTCTACCAAATAGACGTCTATGTTTAATAGATAAGCCTAAGAGCCTCTGTAATCATGTACGCAACGCAAGGACTTCTAACACTTTAACTTTGCTTACTCATAGTGCGGTAAATTTTTCCTTTAAACGGTTCGTGGATTTAGTTAACTGAATGTAGTGTGGAACGAAGTACCCTCCTGAGGTTAAATACTCATACATTGCAATATTATAATATTTTACCATGCGCAGACTCCCTTAGATGTCTCAATCAATCTTATGCCTATTCTTTTCCATAAAATATTGTACTGACTTAATTCAGAACTAGACACGCTGAAGACAAATAAAACCCTAATTTCGATGCGAGTTTCTAAAATAAATGATAATGTAGCTTTGATAAAGGCGCACATTCGGAATCAAATGTTTAATTCTATTCGTTGCGAGAGTTAAATATGGATCAAATTTATTTCGAACAGTTACTTGGCAATAATCGCATGGAGTGACGAACGTTCTTTGAATGAAAGTTCTTCGGAAAGACAACAGTTCATATTGTACAGACAATGTCCTGTGCATAACTAAGTAGATGAAATATATTTTCATTCACATTTACCTGTAATTAGCACGACGTTTAGCATTCGTTTAATCCTACAATTACTTTTGTTATACTCATGGTGTTATTCAGTATTTATCTTCAAAATTGTAACAGCTGCTTTAATGCTTTAGATGTCTCATTTCCAGTGTGTTTTCGATACTGCAGTACGAAATTAATGTATCTAGCGGGTGTACCCCAATATGCAAGTAACAGTTGAACCAAATTCACTTCACGCTTTTAAAAATAAATACGTAAAATCTAATAATGCCAAAAATATGTTCGATATCAAAGAAAAGAATAAATTTTGGAGATTTATCTAATTAATATTTTGTTGCAAAGAATGTATTCTACCCAAAAATGTACTATTATAAATTACCCAAAATATCGAACTACTGTTAAGAACAAAAAACAAATAGTGGAAAGTTATTTCTAACGTAATGGATCTTTAGTTGTGGTGCAGAGGAACTTCCCGACAGCATTTAATAACTTCATAACTATTTCGTAGCTATAGATCGACGTTCATGCCTCTTGTTGAACACTGATTGAAGCTCGCTGAATTGTACGTGCGTAGTGGGAACAACAACCCGATCAGTCTCTCCAGCTACCCGACAAACTCGCACCAGAAGGCTTTCATGGATGTAGCAACCATAGTGAAGTTAATTAGAACAAGTCGAGCATAAAATGTTGAAATGAAATACAACTTCAGTGGTGGTCAAGGTGACTCACTGACGACGATCTGGATTCTATATTATTTGAATGCGTGTTGACAGTGATATCATCCCTGATCAAAGTAATTTAATCTTGACGTAATTCATCAGTGGCTCCAGCCTCTTCAAGTGCATGAAACTGAAGCAATATTATCAAGCGTACAGCAGACGTCTGTTCGTAGTGAACCAATAAGGCCGGTTTAAAGGTTAATAAAATACATAGCTAGATAGAATTAAACCAAATAATAGTGTTGTTTTTTTATTATAGTACATCCTTTGCATTGATATACCAAATATTTGATAAAATTGCAAGATTTTGCATTTTACTTTACATGTCTTCAGACATTAGTTTTTGTTTGATTAGTATTTAAAATTCTTGAGGGACGTTTGTTTCACAGGTTACATGTGTGTATGTATGTACATATATGTGTGTGAAGGCACACATTTCTGTCTGAGAGTTACTAACACACAAATATCTTCAAAGCGAGCGCAACTTGTAGGTTTGATTTGTCAAGTAAATTCGATGAAAGTAATATTTTCGTTACTACGTATTATTTTAACTTTGTTTCTAATATTTTCTGTAGAATTATTGGTAAAAAGAATAGTTTTAGTTAGTAAGCTTTAGCTCCCCGTAGTGGTGAGACACGAGGTCGCTCATGAGACAAAATTATGGGACATTACAGTTTACGGGTCTGCTGTCCTGTCAAATCTCCCAGTTTCCGTACTGAGACTTAAACTCGTTATAATTAAGATACTGCTAATGATGTTCATTGAAATTCAGCAGTATTCGGTCTGAGATATATAGTTGATCCCCAGAAGACCAATTCTGCAATGCGGAATGCACTCAAACCCTGAATATTATTCTGTCCTTTGTCTTGCCGTACGAGCTCCTTAAAAGTTTCTATATCTTTTAATGAAATTCAGTGTTGTACGAGAAAGCCTTTAGCTTTGTAGCGTACTGCCGTATGGAATTATTTTCGATAGGTAAAATGAAATCCTTTTAGTTTTCTTCAAATTTTCAAATAACTGTTCTGATAAGTGAACTACGTATTCCATAGTTTTTAATTTTCATCCTATATGCCAACCTTTTTAAGATGCTCCTATTATTTTTGTTAGAACAATATTCATATTAATACCTGCACTTCAAGCCACGATGGCTTTCATACAAAAATTATGCTTAAAGTAGAATACACAATGTGAATTGAGTAAAGAGGTTCCTTCTGGAACATTTGTGAGGAGCTTACGTGTGTCTCTACCATCATTTCTGTCCATAAGACAAATATTTTGCTGCTTAACAAAACAACAGTGCAATCGTTTCTGTGATTTTTTTTAATTTCGCTTGCAAAAAAAACATCAGCATTGAAATCAAAAAGCATAAGGCTTTGAATCTGAATGTAAGTAAAGATTAATTGTTGTGAGAAAACGCCTCACCAAACTAATGGACCTGAGTGCATGTGGCGGCTGCTGTGGCCATGCAGCCAGGCAACCAGGCTTCTTCTTGTGAAACAGGGCACTCAGTTTAATTGCCTATTAACCTAATTTCAAAAACCATTAATACCAGTATGCATTTTTTCAGCTATTTCATAATGCACGTATGCTTATATGAGTACTTATATGTGGTTTTTGTACTGTTTCTTTTATATAATTTTACCTACTGAAGCACTCGTCACTGTTTGCATCACTGGACTTGAGTCTGCACGAATAGGACGCCTGTGCAGCAAGCAAGCCAGTTTGGCTGTTGTAATTTTAAAGTATCTCGCAAATTTACGTCCTATTAATTATGAATTTCGCTTGCCTCTCATACTCTCATGTTGAAAACGTACTGAATTTCGGACAGTCTATACAGTAAGTAAAATGTGATTTGAGGGTATGTACTGAAGACGAGACCGCTACGTCTCAAAACTTCGCAATTGCTTCAGGGGGTCACAGCCAAGCAAATAGTACATGTTCGATTCAGATTGTGTTCGATTAACATTCGTGAGACCCGGCAGAGACTTTCAGGCGGCTACGTCAGCTAGTTGTACTGTACGCAAACACGTCGAATGCTATGTCTGGAAAATGCAAATTGATGCTCTCGAGACATGTCATGTTATGTGTGACCAAAAATGGGGAAGAGTAACCCAAGAAAGGTTCAGAAACCTGTTGAAACTCACGCATTCCGGTACATTAACATTAATTGTTTTTTCACGTCTCCACAGAAGAGTAGGAGCAAAGGGTGTCTTTATAGTCGATTTTGTGAATTTAGTGTATCGCGAGCTAGAAGTAGGATTCCCATGGTCCTCTCGGAGGGAAGAGCCAATGATAATGAAGTATGATGTTAATGTCTATCATAATCGCAGAGACTTGTGTATTTCAGCACTATCTTGAGGTGCGCAAAGAAAACTCTAAAGCGTTTAGCAAACGATAGAAATTTGCTTTGCGTTTAGTTCTGAAGTTCCTCTAATGGTACAATGCTCCATTCCATTGAATGCAAAATTATGAAAATAATTTTTTTCATCTATCACTCCTATTACTCTTTTTGTTCTCTCATGGGTGCTACCAATTCATGGTTCTTATGCCCTAGAATCCTAGTTTTTGTGTTTCTTTTCCTGCTGTCAGTACTGAAGCTTGGAGCTCCAAGCCACCTAAAAACATTCACTTAATTTAATTTTCTTCTCTTTTTGAAATGAATCATTTCGGAGTCATTAGAATGGTTGACCGTATTACAAATTCCCGTCGCTATCAATACAGTAAAATATGTACATAATGATACGTGGAAAACCCGTAAAGCAATTCCTTACCAGATACAAAGACACTTTTGAATTTAGCCTCTTGCTGCTCACAGTGATTCAGAAGGTTTATAGCATTGATTTTCCGCCATGAAAACTTGATGACAATATTCTATGCTCTTGTAATAATAAAAACGTGTTTAATGACAACATTATAACTAGTGTCCCATTCGATTAGTTTATGAAAATGATTATAGGGAGTCTCTGGTTTACGGCATTTCGACTTACGGTAATTCGCCGTTACGAACGATCGCCCATAAATCCTATTCATTCATGTTCCGCTTTACAACCATCCGTTCGTAGCTTGCGAACCGAGCCTAATACTAGTTGTTTTGCTCGCGCATTACATGGTAACGCGGCGCATAAACCAAGAAGATGCTCACTCAGTACGTCATATTGGATTATAGCTTTCGTTGTCATTTCTGCGCTCCGTAGTTTTTTCCGTATTCGTCCTTGGTAGAACTTTAATTGGTTTATATCATATTTGTGTACAGGTTCTTATCATTAGGTAGTATAATTTACGTTTGTAAGAGCAGATTTCTGTGACGTATATGCCCAAGTTCCGACTTACGTACCAAACCAGCTTACGAACAAGTTCCGTTCTCACGGACGGAATTTGCTTCAAACCTTTTTTTGCTTTCTAAGATTCCAAGACATGATATTAGTTTGTGAGAGAAGTTATTTTTGATATACGTGAAATCAAAAAATTACAAATTACTAAATGTCAATCTTGGCAATAGTTTCCCTCATTTTCAGAGACTTTTCCGTCCATCCTTCTATTAAGCTTTTCAGTCCTCTTTCAAAAGAAATCTTCGGATTTGAAGAGAAACCCAGATAGAGGTCATCATTTAGGTGTTCATAACTTTTCTGAATTTTACTACTTAAGTGATGTTGTAAAGACCTAAAAAGATGGTGATTCGATGGACCACTCTCAGGTGAAAAGAGTGGGTGAGGTAAAACTTTCCAATTATTGAAACTTGTCATTTTTTCGTGCGTAATTGTTGCTGTATGCAGTCTAGCGTTGTCATGCTGAAGGACAACATCTTTTCTATTGAGCAATTGTTGTTTCGTTTCCGATGAGGCAGTTATTAAATCTTCATGTAAAGCAATATTTTGCAGCTGTGACCGTTTGTTTGGGGTTTTAATAGCTCATAGGGAACCAGTTTTCTCATGTTCCGCCATAAAGATAGCATGATCTTCCTTGAGTGTAGTCCTTGCTTTGAAACAGGCTCTGTACTTCCATTTCTACTCAACTACTGTCTTTTGCTTTGATATAACCCATTTTTTCGTCCTCAGTACCAATTATTTACAAAAATGGATCTCTACAATTCCTTGCAAGCCAAGATGCGCAGATTAATCATTCAAATTATGAGGAACCCATTGTCCCAGTATTGAGCTTTTTCTAGTTCATGAAGGCTTGACGTTATGCTCATGTGAATTGTAATGAACAACTGAGCCAATTCATTACTATTTACCTTTGGATTGGCTTCTACTCCATCCGTAGGGGCTTTGTTATCGACTGGCTTTGATCTTCCTGAACGTGGACTATTATTGAGATGAAAATCTCCAGACGAAAACTTAGCAAACTACCGTTGGTCTTTTCGAACATTCAAAACATTGTTCCCATGGAAAGAACAAATGTTTCTTGCAGCTTGTGCGACTGATTTACCTTTCTTGTATTCATAGAACATACAATGATTTAGATGTTCTTCATCAATGTCCTATTTTTAAGGACTAAAGCAATTAAATAAATCTATATTTAGTTACTATTTTTCTAAAAGATAAAGACGCATTTGAACTCGTATTTCATTTAAACTGACAATCGAGGGGTTTTTGGGTTGAGAAAATTATCAAGAAAAAAACAAATTACTGTATTTCGGACCTAGTAAATGGGGTCTTGCTGCACTGGTAGACTAAAATTATCATGTGAGATATTTAAACATTCAAATAGATAGGTAAATTTTATAAATATTAACATATTGATGTGATACAAGTGACACATGTGTCACATCCAAGTGTTTTATAGGTCTATCCAGTAGCTGCAATGGTATTTTAATTTGTAGATCTTTGGAATGCCTTTATACCTAAAAACAAGTTAATTAAAAAAGCGGAAGGTCCGTGTCTGCGTCTGGCAGGCATTCCAAAAACAATGGAGCTCGGAGGAGTCTCTGGTCAAGAATGCCACCAACTTCTGTCTATTGTTAGCCAGAGTCTGTAAAAACTAACGATGGCGCTTAATGGCTGTAATTAGGCAGAAAGGGCATGTAATGGACTACTAATTCTATCAAATGGTTTAAAGTTTAATTGTAGATTGATTGTTAGTTCATTAATTAAGGTGTATATTTCAATTCAAACTAAAGTGTTATATAGTCAATTGTATTTTTCTCAATTTTTTTACCAACAAGCTTCTGTAGCATTAATTTCTGCGAGTGATAAGTTCTGTAGCAGTAATGGGGCTAATCTTTGTACCATGCTACCATATCGCTTGTGTGTCCCACACATTCCACAACTGATCGCCTTAATTATACCCACAAGTCATGTACGGTGAATTCTTTATCTTATTCGAATGAATCTTCGTTCCTCTTTATTGTTTAATCCAGAGTACAGGATGCTTCGATCTGCAACGAATATAATTAATGCCTGTCCCATTTGATTATTCTCTTCCTACGCCACTAGAACCCAGAACGTATTAGGAGATCCAGAACGTCTTCAGACAACCTCTATCTCTCTTTCTTGCTTGTGCAACTTACAACGTACAGGGTGCGGCAACATGACTTCCTTTTTTCAAAGAGAGCTCCTTTCAAAAGAAGAAAGTTTTGTTGCCGCATTAGGATCCAGTATTACACCAAGAACGTGTTCAGACAATCTCTATTTCTCGTGTGTGCAGGCTAGCGGCGGCACAGGCAAGCGTGTGCTGGTTGTCGTATCTCTTGCTGGCGTCAAAGTCTGCGATGCTGAAGGGAAGGTCAGTACCAGTTACTGATGCCGCCAACAGTTCAAATAAATTATCCTGTTTGTTTTTGTAATTCTTCAATTTGTTGACAATCTTAAGTGCTATAAAAATTTATGCGTTTATTCCCTCAAAATGTTCATAGTTCATAACCGATTTCTATCATTAATATGGTATTTATCTTATAATCTAGATTTTATCATTATATAAGGTGCTACGTTGCTTAGTTGTAGATAAACTATCAACATCTGCTTGAATAGCAGCTTTCAGAAGCTGAATATTTTTTTATAAGTATATACTTTCTCTCGAAGAAGAATTTCTTATTCTTTGTACCAGAAAACAAACGAGCTTTGTGATTCAAGACTATTTCTCTTTACATTTTGCCCTATTTTCACACATAGTGCTTGATAATTTGAACTACAACATTATGTACTTCCATTATACTGGCACAAGGATTAACTCAACACTGTACCGCCTCCAGGCATGACTCCAGAGCTCCGGTTAAAGATGCCTTAATGATCAAAGTTATTAAGTGTTTAATGGAAAGGCTTAAGAATTGATCAAGAATTTTATACCTACAATATGGCTTTATTGGTCTTTTGTGGTATGAAGCCTAGTTTCTAAAAGCAATGTAAGTAAATATGAAATCGAGTTGCAATGCTTTGCCATGATTCCTAACGGTAAGTTAACTAAGTTAGAACTAATAAATTTTATAATAAATAAGTTTGTTTTTATAATTAAGTAGTAACACTGCAATTATCTATGCATGACTAGGTGTTTATTAAAGTATGCTTGTTAACTGAGCGTGAACTAAATCAAAGAAAAGCGATCCAGTACAGTTTGGACAAAAAATCAAGATAAATTTTTCTCATTCACTGCGTAGGTCCGTACTGTTGAAAGCAGGAAAAATGAATTTAAATTTCTTTTAAGTTGTATTTATTCGTTGTTAGTGAATTGCTAAGTTTCTGCAGCATTCTTTTGCTATCTGCATACTAATTCATCGAGAGAGTCAAACTTGGATACCAAATAAGTTACCCCTCATCGTTTCGATTTTTTAAAACAACCACAAAAAATAATTTAGGGGTGGCTCGCATATTGAAAGATTTACTCCAATAATTGGTTTTCGCACACGTACTCATAATCAGTTTAAGATCTCAAAACTTGTGTTTAATCGATTTAAAACACCTAACTCCTGTTAATTAATATTGAAATATTTTATCCTTATATAGGTGAATGTAAATTAAACCAATGGAACGTTATAAATCTTTTTGCTATGCTTAGAATTTACGTGAGTCTAATTTGACCTGTTGAGGTTAAGGAGTGGTGGTGAATATTATTAATATTAATATTATTATTACCTATTATCAATCACTCGAACATATTACACTGAAAATATTTGTCTTCGTCACTACTACTTGTTTGCTACAATCTACAATTAGATAGTTAACGTAATTCTAGACGGTAAACAAACAAAAACAAAACAAACAAAACAAAAACGTATATTTCCAATAAAAAGCTACTCCAGTGAGTAAAAAATTGTCTATTAACATCAATGCTATGAGAACGTTATTAAATCATTTTTTCACGTTTCCTGGAGTTGTCTTGCTAGCTACTATTTTAGTTTTTCGGTCAGTTTTATTGCTTTTCCCAACCAAGTCTTATTTTGTTTTCCTCGTGCACCTTGACCCATCCGACATCCTGATATTTTCTAAATATTATATTCTTATAATTCCTTCAGATTCCTATAGTTAAGATGATAAATAGTACAAAATAATCGTTCATTATTATATTAGCTCCAATTGGATTTCATCTCTTTTATTCGGAAATGAAATAATAAGAATACGAACTATACATCGCGTATCAGACCTTTATCTTCTCAACATTGTTCACAACCGATATTTGAATAACTGATGCAGTTTTAAATTTCACACAGACGTTTTTAATAGTTTCGTGAACTCTGTTCAAACGGATATATTTTAAACTGTGAAAAATTTAAGTTCAAAGTAGAGATTTTATAAAACTCCTAACACTGAATCATTTTTGTCATACATTAAGTCACAAAATACTCTGGCAATGAAAATGAACATATCTAATTACATGAATACTATTTAATTGTATAAATGTATCGTTGAAATAAAGCGATTAATCCTCGGTTGTCTCACGGCTTCTAAAGTAACATGGTTACCTGAAAGTTGCGGTTTGTGGCAGGGTTGGTTGTGAAGTTGCTGAGGGGTAACATAGACATATTCACTTATTTTATTTTTAGAAGACAGCTGACTGTTGCACGAATTTGTTTCAACATTTGTTTTTAAAAATTTATGCACAATATTTGGAAGAAAAAGTCGAATCAATGGATTTTCAAACGAATCATCAGTGTTTGTGCAGTGTTGTGCCTGCGGTTAAGTATGTACAGGGGAACCTACATAATGTTAGCTATGGGATGAGGACTGAAATATGTCGATAATTTTTTGGAGGGCATCTTATATGAGAGGTTCAGTCACTTGCTATTTTATTTTCGTCGCCACCCTGTCGAGTTACCAACCTCTACTTTTCTTTTATCCCAGAAAATTAAAAAAAATAAAACAGGAATACTAAGATATGTTTTTCCAGTCTTATTCGAGTTTCACGTCCCTTATATGATTATTGGTCGCAAATCCTATACCAGTAACACCTTGTATAAGTACACGTTATACGAGTAACACCTTGTATGAGAACACATTTTACGAGTAACACCTTGTATAAGTACACGTTATACGAGTCACACCTTGTATAAGTACACGTTATACGAGTAACACCTTGTTTGAGAACACATTTTACGAGTAACACCTTGTATAAGTACACGTTATACGAGTCACACCTTGTATAAGTACACGTTATACGAGTAACACCTTATATGAGAACACATTTTACGAGTAACACCTTTTATAGGTACACGTTATACGAGTCACACCTTGTATAAGTACACGTTATACGAGTCACCTTGTATAGGTACACGTTATACGAGTAACACCTTGTATAAGAACACGTTATGCGAGTAATACTTTGCATGAGTACATGTTATACGAGGTCACTTGTATTGAAGTCGACTTGAAACTGTAAATTTTCTAAAAATACTTTAAAAATATGCGTTATCTTGAATATTTGTTTTGCGAGTTATTTATCTTCAGGTACGGATTGAACTTTCTCTTATTTTAACATTGATGGTTTTTTAGTCACTTTTTTGCGACTTCAACACGGATTTTGTTATCTTTCTCTCATGTTGTGACTTCAGTACTGATTGGAAACTCTTTTTCAACTGAATTTCAGTATTGTCCTCAATAAATTTTCGTTTTCTGAGCTCAATCATGTCAATATGCTTGAAAAACTTCCCAAAAACTACAAGTATGTCACATGTTCCTGTGATCAATTTCTCTGAAAATATTTTAGGTAATTTCCTTTACGTGCATCTGGTATTGCAGCAGTAGAGTTCAAACATTCTCTACAATTAACTCATCATGAGAAATTTCCCTCCGTAGGAAAAAAATAATGACATGATTCTACATGATCTATG
>VCRD01002358.1:57423-82983 GCA_006783055.1 Trinorchestia longiramus | reverse complement strand
ACGCAACTGGACAACTTACTAACGTCACTCGACATTCGTGGTCGCACTGTTCTTCGATTCAGAACTCTTTAAGTCTTGTTAGATGCCAAAACACGGTCATGACTCTCCTCGTCAGGGAAATCTGTAGACGGGTCTTGAATACGTGACAGATGAAGACATGTCTTACCTTGTTGAGGCATCTATTGAGCAGAGCGCAGGAAACTAGTTTACCGTGAGAGGTCTCAGCAATGAAATTCACTCCGTAGATTTAGCTCACGTTTTTGAAGTTGTCTGTATGAAGAAGTGGTCAATGGGAAATAGCAACGTGTCTGACATTTCTTTCCTACCGAGATAACTCCCTTCAGAAGATCGGAGCGATACTAGCAGTTTTACTTCTTCATGTTGCAAGACCACCTGATAGAATAAACTCGTTTTCAATGTTTTTTATGTATAATTAACATACAGATGTCTAATGACGCTGGAGGAAGGGGAGCCCCGCATCTCCGGCCTGGCCCTGTGCTCACTACTGCTGCCAACGCCCAGTCAACACAGCCTCGTCTATTTCTTGAGTGTGAGTTCAGTGTTACGATGCTTGAGAACTGGAGAGACAGTGTTTGCTGCCGAGCATGTACAGTCGTAAATAGTGTATTCTAGTCGTATACCATGTATCAGTATGCCCATTAATGAGAACTGCGCGCTAAATTGATTTGACGGATTAATTTGTTCTTATGTGTATTTGAAGTATAGTTAACTTAGGCCAGTCTACCTACGAGAAGCTACAAGCGGGTGACGCTGCTGGTAATCTAGGCAAATAGTTTCAGAAGTTTGGGCAGCTCAGTGAACCAAAATATCCGTAGTGCACTGAGGAGACTCGAGTGGCGGTTTGTAAGAAATACTTGTACTTAATTACTCAATTTGAATTAACTTTTTGAACGAATTTACAATTATATGATAACTATTTGCATTCAACTTTCAATGTAAACGTAGTAAAACATCTAAGGACATATTGGGGCTGTTTGAAGACATTTTTAGTATGTTAAATATACAATATTTTAGCAAAAAATGTATGTATTCAAATCAAATTCGTACCTATATCCTTGAAGATATTTCTTCATCAAATTATTCTATGAATCCATCTTTGGCTTCTATGTGGGTCCGAAACAAGCTGAAATCAAGTTGTCCTTATACACTTGGGACATCACTTGCACAATGGCGGCGTTTAGTGAAGTTAGGGTACTATGAGGATTTAAATCTGGTGAGGTTCAGGTCACATGATCGTAAAAATTCTTTGTTAACCAATCTTGGGTTACTGTGGCTTTCTGAGGTGTTGAGTCTTCCTGAAAGACTTATGGCCTTCCATTGGATACTTTATCGATCTAGGGTTTAACAAGCGTTTATAGAACATCAATGTATTCAACAGCATTAACCCTAATACTTTGTGGAAAAATGTAAGATCGTATGACATGACTTTCACCACTCACACAACTCCTAAAACTCAGTTGTCGAAAATTTCGTGTGCATCACCCTGGGTACTTTAGAAGGATCTGCATTAAGAATTTAGATGGGTTATCAGAAGTAAAAAATAATATTATAAATGATTCGAGTGTGTAATGGTCTGAAAACGACATGTCTTCTAACAGCTCTTGTACCGTGTATCATACGAATCTTATACGCTTATTTATTTGAGCCTGATGGGTTGTGTGGACATTGGAGCAATGCTGACTGTAGTAGTGGGGTGTTCCGAGAAACCCAGACGCCGGAATGTGGGTTGCAATTGACGTTGACACCGCGAGCATGAGGGGGGCTTACACTGAGGGGAAAGTCTCCTGAAGTGCGTTAAATCGCGGATTTTATATATGCTAAAAATCTGCAGAAAATAATCATTAAAAAAAGAAATATTAATGGAAAAGACAGGAAAATACTCAATTGATAAATTATTATTTTGACCAATCAATGAAACCCTGCTAACAATACAACAAATTTCATGGCTCGCATCATGTGCATGTTGTAAACAACAACAAATATTCAGAAAACTTTAATGTTAAGAGTAATTTTTGTACTAAAATACTAGTTATTTTAGTGCATAACTCACCGTTGTGCACTACGTACCAACTGTCCACCATCGAATAACTGCCACTGAGCCTGTTTCCTGCTGTGCACTCGCAGCATCAAGGCTAGGCAGTGGTCAGGGCGCCTTCCTACTGATTCTAAAACAATTCTTAACTCGTACTGGTGATGTTGTGCTTGCCAGTACGACAATTTCTATTTTTATATTATTGGCTTTTGTAGCACGGGAAAATAACTTTCACGAGAGATTCTTCAGATAGTAAAGGATGTAGTTGCTTAGGCGGCAATAAAGGCATAATGACGGCGGCGTTATGAACGTTTCAAAGATATGATAGACGAATCTTTACAAGGATCACTTGGGCGAGTGTGATACTTCCCCAAACTCCCACTTTAAATATATGAGAAATTGTGAGCGTTTCTTCGTCCCTTTTCTTTACCTATTTGTTGCTTGTGGACGGTACTGCCAGTTGAGCAGACCTCTCCCCTGGTCAACTGGACATGAGCAATTTAGAGCTGTGTATAGAAATAACGTCGCTCCGAAGAATGATGACGTTAATTCTGTTCTTTTGATCTAGTTTTTCTGTAAGTTGTTTACTCCATCCCCACTACTTTTTTCACTTGTCATTAGCTATGTGTAATAGTTTCCACATGTTGTTTTTATGCAATTTTTTTAAGATTAACTGCACAAGTTGTTCAAAACAACCCGTGAAAGCAGTTCCTTCTAAAAAAACGCATATGTCGGCGGTGACATTTCTGGGAAATATTTGTAAAACATAAGTGCCTGGCTCTCAACATTACATTCATATTTGATTATTGCCTAATGAGTGTTATTTTTCATTAATAATTATTTACATTTTTTGTTGTTTGGATTCTTCTTTGGCTATTGATTAATTCTAAAAATATATGACTCACATCGTGGATCAGTAATAAAAACGTGTTACCGATTGTTTTCAATATGATTTGTTAGCATTGCAAGTAAGCTGAATCAAAAAAGTTTCCAGCGTTAATTTCTCCGAATAATTTATTTTAGATGCTTCGTGTTTTTCTAGAAATATTTTGAGAAATATTAGAGAGGACCATAAGTGAAGGTCAAACCTTGGATGCACGAGTAACGACCAGTGTTGGGGGGATCGTGTGGACACACAGCGTGCAGGCAGGCCTCAGTGTAGGGTAAGTGTTAGTTTGTTAACGTGTGTTATATTGGTGCAGTTTCTGGACGAGGTGGTGCAGCAGAGCAGTAGCAACCGCATGGACGCCTACAACTTGGCCGTGGTGCTGTCACCCAACCTGCTACCCATGACGCTTGGCTCCACCCACCTTGCTCCTGGTGCTGCTCCGGGCCACAACAAGATGAAGCAAACTCCTTTTGCCATTACCGATGACAATATCATCGCTGCCAATATTGATATTATACAGGCATGTCTGGTGCTTTGCCTTCACAGGTTTCTATCTTTTGTTCATGCGTCGCGTCGTTTGCTGATTCAAAGTTCCACTTGTCATTTCTATTCAATTTGATCAGCATAGGTTAGTATGAGATTATATTAAGGTGTGATGCTAAAGACATCTTGGTGTGAGCTCTTCAGGAGTGGCTGCTGTCACTCACGGTGAAGTCACGTGCCATTTGTGGTAATCCATCGTACATGTAAGTGTCGTAGCTTCAATATGCAATCATCAGCTTTTTTTCGGTGTTTCTCAATTTGTTAGGCTTGCTTTTCGTTGTTTCTGTTGCCTTGTTGACATGTTTGTTATGGTGCAGTAGGAAAACCATCAGAAATTTTGTAAAACGTTTCATACAAGGACGATTGGCGACGGCATTAGGCCATTTGTTTACTGTAATATGTGTAATATTATTGATTTCTTTTATAGGAGTCATAGTTTATGTTGTTTGAAGGTCAGCAATATCTATTTAACTATTTATCAATAATAAATCCTAGTTTGGGAGATGTCCCTATGTTGTTGACACGATGATGACGTTCAAGCCTGGTTTTAAGGCGGTGGGGCTGGTGATGCGTGCGGTCGAACAGTTTTCATTCATTTTACAGGAGTTAATCAGACACCAGCATCGTATGTGCCGGCTGCCGAGCGACGTACTGGCGGGGCTGTTGCAGGAGCAGCAGCTGCGTGCGTCCATCCCCGACCAAGGTTCTGACGCTACTGATGGTCTGCAGAGAACAGTTGCACCTAAAAGCAGGAAGCGTCGGAGTGCCTCAATCCATCGTGAGTTGATTCGTGTGAATTTTTATTTTCATTATATAAGAAATCCACCATAAACCTAAAAGTATAAATACAAAAACAATTATGCTTTTATTGTTTTGTGAAGATGTTGTTGAAAAGTTTCACTATCTAAATATGGTTAAGGAAAGAGTAAAAACCAAATTTTCAATTGTGTTCCCATTTTATGAAAATGACGCATGCCTGCGAAGAGTTTTCAGAACGTCGCTCTTGAGTCATCTAGACATTCCCATTGCATTAATTTTATGTGTCTATTCTTCTTTATTCTAATACTTCTTTGCTTTTTTATTATTTTTCGTTTTATCTTCTTGTTATGTGCGACTTTGCACGCAGCCTCTTCCTCTTCTAGTGTTTTGGAGACTGTCTAAGATACCTTGCTTCTTTGTGTTCGTCCCATAAACGAGTCTTCTGTTTAGATATGGTACCTAAGTTTATTAATACTGCCAACAATTGAATTCTTCTTTTTGATTTCGCTTCTGAATTGTCCTCGTTTTTTAGTTATTATAAATAAATCATAAAGGCTGGAAAATCTGAAGAAGTTATTGGAAAGCATACCTCACGCGATTGGTGAGTATATGATATATTCAAATATTTCGGTCTAATTTGATAACCTTAAAAGTGTTACCGGTCGCTCTCAACAGTTCACTACGACTACGCAGCATCAAACTGTTCTCGACGAGGTTACACGGATGAGATGCGTCAGACAATCCTAGTCTTTAATAACGATGCAGGCACGTGTACTCGCTTTATTAGGACCTCATAGCTATGACCGTTCTGACTGGCCGAACGGTTGCCCGATAAAACAGCGTAGGCGACACACAATAAGAAACACACTTTACTGTAAGGAACCCGTTACAAAAATGCACGTCTCAATATCAAAACAACTGCTAATGTCAAGAACCTTGTCGTTCGCAAAGTTAACTGAGGGTAGAAGAAGTGAACTCCTTTGAATGCTTAGGATCCTGCATTGCAGCTGCCAGAACGGAGCAGGAAAAGCGAAGAGGAACTGGTATGGTGTGCGTTCGAAGTATCGTCATGTGAGCAGAAAGAAGTCAAAATGAAAATGTTATTATTTTGATCATATTATGAGCCATGTAGATTTGGAGACTCGCAGTAGCAGGTACAAGATGTGGTGTGTTGAAGAAAAAATGTTTGAGAAGCCTTGTGGAAATGATGTCGCCTGATAGAATGAGAGGGAATAAGAGGGCCAGAGATGGTGTTTCCTGAGCTAGTTGGCGGTCAAGGTTTGCTGCAGATTATCTCAAGTTGGCTTGGGCATTTGAAGAAAAAGAGTGAACCGCGTCAGGGTAAGAAAGCGATGCTGGAACTACGATTATTGTGTGATTAAAGTAGAGCCAGGAATGAGTGTCAGGAACGCGGAGTAACAAAGACATGTCAATAGAGCTCACCCGTATGCACTGGTGGTTGAGCTTAAAGACATGCTGGATGTCTAACTCATGGGAGGCTAAACTGTATTATTATGATCACGTGCTCTGACGGTTCAGTGAATGCCAACGTATCTTCTGCATTCAAGTACCACAGTACACAATTCTATATTATGCTATTATTTATAATCACAAATTCTGCATTGTGTAAAATCACTAGAGTTGTTGGTAGTATTCAAATTAGTTCTTACCTCAGTACCGCTTCCATTATCTGAAATTGCTTGAACGCTTAAACTATATAAAAGGAAGGTATATTAGTTACTTTTTCATAACGACAAAACTAAATAATAAATGATACTGAAATTTAGGTCTCACTGTAGCAACAGGCTAGAGCTGCTAACTCTGCACCTGTAGCTTCCGAGTTTCTTGTCAGAGATCGGCAATAACTGTTGACGCTCACTCTTAGTTGTGAGTGCTTTACGATGTAAAGTTTTGAGGAGATGAGAGAATTGGCAGTTTTTTCTCTCTACGCTCCTCCTGATCTGGAGGTAAATTGTATGAGAATATAATACCACTTCAACTGTTTAATTTTTGACCTATTTATAAATAAATTCACATTTATTCAGAAGCGACTAAATTAATTCTTCTCAATAAATGTAATGTGATTACTTTGACACTTACTTATTTTTCAGGTTTGATGTCTGGCTTGCGTAGGGTCGTTGGTGTCCAAGCCTTACCCAACCCTTCTGTCCCCAACCCAAATTCCCCCCATCCTCTACACCAGCACCGCATCACACGACCTGCTTCCCCACACGTGTCATCCTCACACAGCAATGCCCCTACCTCATCTCCACTGCTACTCTTCTCACCTCTCAGTCTCCACCCATCAGGAGGCTGTCACGACGCCCTCACAACGAGTCCTGGCAAGAGGAAGAGCGACGTACTCTTGTCAGCTGACGAGTAAGTTTATTATTTTAAAGGTCTGGACTTCAAACAAAAGTTGGTTCATTTGACGAACAGGTTTGAAATGTTTCGAATTTTAGCTTTAAATCTTATGCATGAGTTTTTCTTTTTGTAATAAGTCCAATGACAGACGATGTTTACAACTGTTCGCACTTTATTAAGGTAAACATGTTTAATAGTATCACCAGGACGTACAGTTTTCTTCGTACGCTGTACTCGCATATCTATTAATTTAATGGGCCAAATCTGTTTATCCAAAGAACATTCCATGAGGGTATTCCTTTTCATTGAATGTCCCCTTCTGATGAGATGGAAATATTTCTCTCAATAGTAGCTGCTGAACCAGCTTGGCAGGAAACCGACCAGAGGAGAAGTTAGCCAGGAATTTGAAGGTTTTGAGGGTTTTATCGTGTGGATGGTGTTACCGCACCCTGTGTGTATTGTGTTGCCGCACCCTGTGTGTATTGTGTTGCCGCACCCTGTGTGTATTGTGTTGCCGCACCCTGTGTGTATTGTGTTGCCGCACCCTGTGTGTATTGTTTTGGGTGTGATGCATTCATGAGATAGTGCGGGGATCGTGCTCTGGGAAAAGCAATGATCTGTTTTGTTCATATATTTTGTGAGCGGTTAAAGCAATAGGAAAATCATGGCCATCTTAGGTATTATTGGAAGAAAGAGAGCGTCCTACATAACTATAACCTTGACAAGGCTATGAGATGTCTCCAGAACAGTTCATGCAAGTATGGACAACCAAAAAGGAGAGGAGGAAGGACTGATTGTACGGAATTTTTTTAAGTTTGTCAGTGTTGAATGCAGGAGGTTTACCATGTACTAATTTGGCATCTGTGATTGATTCAGAACGAGTTTTGCGGAGTGTAAATAGAGATCCTTCGCTAAGGAGAAAAGGCATTTCTCTCGAGAACCGAGAGGCATTTTTTTGGTTTTAAAATATTTTCTGCAGCGTTGAAGAAATAAGGGCTGATTTCAAGAGTTTTATTCAAATAAAATCCAGAGATGTACGAAATGCGAAATGACCTAACCTAACATCAATGACAGTACTAATTAGTGGTGGTACGACACCGATTTCGATACCGATTCTAGCTAAAGCGTCATTTATTATTTTGTTTTTATCGTGTGGTCAGATATTCAGGTACTTAGTTAAGTACTATCATCACAAGTTTATTTTTATTTTTTTAGCAATAACCTGCACCCATACGTGATGAAGGTTTTAATGAACTATATTCAACACTATCCAATTTGTTCCGAACTAATCACAATACGTTTTATTATTGAATGGAGTTAAGTTTTAATTCTTAACTGAATGGACAGTTATATAATGTACTGGAGTTACGATCTCATATTCTCTGGACGAATTATTTAAATAATTATTCCGTTCAGTTTGCTATTTTGTTCAGTAGCCATTCCTTATTAGCATTTCTACTTGAATTGTGCTTCATTACCAATCTATACATTTAATACAGGCCTTTCAAAAATAACTAATTTACCAAAAGCTGATTATACATTTTTAAAGAAGTTTTAAATTTTATTTGCTGGATTTATTCAAACTGGTAAATGATGTTGAAGCTGAGGCACTCGTAAGTTATAGTGTTGGAGCATGAGCATCTGTGCTGTTATTGTTGAGCTTTCAATTATTTTGATATGTAATTTAGTGGATGGATCTTTAAATAATCGAAGCAAATATCTAATTTACCAATAGTACCAAAATCTACTGAATCGTATCAGCGTCATACCAAAGGTGTCGAAACGATCATTTAAACTGAAAACGTAACAAGGATGATACTTTTGTATGAATTCTGTCAACCGTGATATTGCGTCTCCTCAGTGCCTGTAGCTGAATTCACAAACTCTGACGCGTATTTTATAGCAAAGAATCGTAGCAATCATAAACGACCTTAAAATTTAGAACAATGTCGATTCTGATGTAACGTAATTCCCCCGGTTCCGATTAATTGTAGCATCATTAGTACTAACTGAGAAAACAGAGGTTAAGAATATTGGATTTTTATAAAAAATTACTGTATTTTCTGTCGGTGTGGTTTTTTCGATCACTTTTCATATGGATACTAGTGAGGGAAGAAGTTCTTTGTTGTTTGTGTCTGAACGAAGAAAAGGTCTGATTTTAAGATAATAAAATGGTTCAAAGTGCGCTAGATAAAGGAATAATCTACGCTCAATCTAAAAAAGTTTATTAATTGAAAGCTTATTCTGATAAACTATCATTTAAAAAATTAGAAAAAAGAAGTTATTGAGAATAATTTCTGAGACTGAGACCAACTTCTTGTTAGGGCATTGAAGAGTTCTTGTTCGAGAAGACTAATTGTCATCCTATACACATAATAAAGTCAAGGACAGCTCAGTGTGATAAACTCTTGTTAACCAAACCCATTGGGAGCTTGTTTCGGATCAGCTTTATAACGGTGCTCATTAAAATTATTTGTTGCATGCAGTAATTTATGCGTATTGTTAGTTTTGCTGGTTCTGATATTCGATATTAGAATTGTACCAATTTTTTTTTGTCTTCGCATTTTTTCACATTTGCTCTATATTTGAGAAAAGAGGAAGCCTGATGAAAAATGTTTCTCCCAATGTTTCATGAAAAAATAAACCCTCCGGATTCTCTTTGGTATAATATAATACTTTTTCTTTGTCTGTTAATTACTTTTGTTAAATAATGAACTTTCATAATTTTTAGGTTCAAAGAGGAAATCAATGAGAATGATAGAACTAGCTGCTCAATTTCTGTTCTTTTTTATTACGAAATCATCATCGACCATTACATACTGATCAATGGTACTATGACTAGATACGTAGTAGTACATAATGTACTACAAAGTACTCTCTCGCGGTAAAAATAATGAGGTTTTATTTATTCATGTTACTAAAGTATGAAGTTGCATTTATAATATGTACCACATAATCCAGCAGTTCCTCTTGATCAAGCTTGAGGTCTAGGTTAGGTTGCACTACTCCCAAGTTTGAGTCTTTCAATACTGCAGAAAACATTATGACTCTCGCTCAGTTGTTCGTGAATTGTGGCATTGAGTTATGAGGGAAGGAATGCGGAAACATGCTCTTCTCTCTGGAACAACTTTCCTTATAACTGGCTATCTTTGAGACATAGAAGGGAAATGCCTGAGTAGGCACTAAAACTCAACACCAGAGCGATAGATTATTGATCTTCTTTCATCAGTATATAGTAGAAGGCGTACTGCCCTGGAGAGTGTCAAGTGCTACCCACCCTAAACTTAATAACCCTAGGCATTAATGTCTGCTCTACTACTAGTTTAAAGGATAAGTTGGTTTATTCTTTAGTGTTTACCTTCTCTTCATATATTCGTGATGGTCGAAATGTGCGTGGGCTTGGTTCACTCCGTTTTTATGTCCTGTTGTACTCAGGTCAGAAATGATAATTGTATAATAAAATGCTAAATTTCACGTACCAGTTGCTACCACTCCCTCGTGTCACGTACCAGTTGCTACCACTCCCTCGTGTCACGTACCAGTTGCTACCACTCCCTCGTGTCACGTACCAGTTGACATCAATAACTGTCGCACGTTCCACTGGAACTCACTCTCATCACGTACCGTACAACCTCTTACTGGCACAACTTATACCTGAACTATCTTCCTCTACCTGCACTCTCAATTTGGCCATGTCACTCAGGGGGCAGGTTGACCAGCCGAAGAAGAAGGCGCGCGTGGCGCCTGTCAGTAAAGTATCTGTGGAGCATCGCAGTTCCACGCGCCTCTCATACGCCGCCGCCGTCGCGGCTTCATCCAGGATGGCACCACCTCAGGTAGAGTGCTGTATACTAGTGATGAAATCAATGTAATTCCCTCATTTTGAAGTAATATGCATGCTTCATACCATCCAAATTGTCGTGACTCGCTTGGTCGAATTGACCGATGATTCCATATTATGAATGCTCTATCTTGTTTGCCTCAGATGAATGGATACAGGCTTATGAACCCGGTACTTTTGGATGGTATTTCCTCGTATATTTTGTAAGTGGCAATCATGTGAATTTTTATATTGGTCTCCGTCAATTGCCAGCTTTTATTAGTGCTGTGCGTTGCGTCATTTCCGAGGTTAATCGGGAGTACTCGATTGTTACCCGCATTTAACCGTTAAATTCTTACATTTTATCAAAATTAACAAACCCATTTACGGTAGGATTTACTATTCTTCACAAGACGATCTAGCTTAATATTTACTAGCCAGTTCCTGTGGAAATTCCACGATTTAGATTTGACTAATTTGAAATTATTATAAAGACTAGTGCAATGCCCGTTAATAATTTGTTGCAAAAGCATGAGATTTGTTGCATGAGCTAGCATGAGATGCTTGCTCATGTTAATACCATTGAATTCCAGAAACGTGGTCTTTCTCACTCTCACTGCCATTTTCTATTATATTTATATTGGAGAATGACCATGGAACATGGGAAGATTTTGACAAAATTGTTGTTGCAGAGCTAGTGTACTCGTGCCATCAGAAATGATGGCAAAAAATATTTATAAATATTTCTTGAGACAATCTTTCTCTCGCTCTTCTTTTTCGCTTTCAATTCAGTTTTTTTCGTTCGAGTGGAGTTTCCATGCTTAAGCTTATTTTAAAGGTAACTTATTTTTCTTGTGACACTAATAAGCACTAAGAATACAGGATTTTTGAGCCGCAATATACCGCCGAACTCGGTATCCACGATACGTACTCGAGTATATAAGGCTCTGGATCTCTCTAATTTTTTTGAAAGTGACGTTATAGGGTACTTGTACAGCGAAAATGAGTATTAATATACCAGTGAACTGACACCAAGACCCCCAGTGCTAATCTATTCTTAACACGTTTGTTGCGATTGCCTAGCTGGTGCAAATCTTTACTTTGTACATACAGTCACTAGAAAGCTTTGAAAAATTACAGAACCTAACCTGAGTGACCCACCGGTGGGTCGCATCGCAACAAACGTGTTAAGAGCGTGACACGAAATCAATTTCCAAAATCTTTGGCCTTATACTAAGTGAGAGCCAGGTTGCTGGTTAAACTAATTTAAGACATTTCTTTTTGCATTATCAATTAAAAACATCAAAGCATCATGATGAATTTCAACAGAAAAAGGTCAAAAGAAAATTTCTATTTGTAAAAATAAACCGATTGTGTATTCTGGATACCATAATGCAAGTGAAAGGGAATTGAATTGCCACAGAAAAATAATGCAATAGAATGATTTCTTGTATTTCTTAAGCTTTATCCTTGTTGCTATCAAAGCAATCGATTAGAAGAGTGTGACACACGGACGGACGGACGGACGGACAGACAGACAGACAGACGGGCGCGGTTCTTATTATATTATAGATAAATGCATTGAAGATTTAGGGCTAATTATTCTTTTAAATGAATACTTTTCATTAATACATACAGGGCTTCCATTGTGCATCTCATCAAACGGTAACGTGGCCCAGATAGTACCCGTTAAAATTACTTGATTCAAAAGTAAGGAAATTAAGGATCTATGAAATAAATACATTTTTCAGTTTTACCCTTGGTACCATAAGAATCAGAATATTTTTCTTGAATTTATACAGAACTTTCATTTTGTATCTTACCTAACGATAACATGGCCGCGTAAGAGAAGAAAGTTAATAACGGAACAAATGGCATATTTTATAGTGATCCGGTGTCTTTGGTATCCACAATACAATGCTTGTAATACATGCATACCCATTCTGACATCAGTTCAATAATTTTTCTTCAGTAATAGATAGGTAGTAATGGACCGGACACACAGATACAGCAAGATGGAGATACATAGTCGATTATACAGGGTGTCCCAGAAGTAACTGACCCTTTTGATTTGCTAATAAAACGAAAACTATCAACGCTAGGATATTGAAACTTGTTTTATTCGAAAGAAAAACCTTTTTATGCATTATTAGAACTAGGGTTTGAATATAATGTCTTTTAAATGATGGCCATGGTTGTTTTGACAACTTAGGGTTCGTTTCTTTGTCGTTTTCATAACGCTCCTTAGTGTATCAGGCGATAGTTGTCTTATTTCAGAACAAATGTTTTTAAGTTCTTGCAGATTTGTTGAATGTCATCGTTTCTTTTGTTGTATGGGCCGTGGCTCCATCCTGTTGAAACAAAGTATTGCGTAGGCCATGTCTCTCAATTTCAGGAATTAAAAACTCGCTAATCATAGTTCGGTATCTTTCACCATTAACTGTTACTGTTGCGCCATCATTATTTTCAAAAAAGTATGGGCCAATCACATAGAAAGCAGTTATCCCGCACCACACTGTTACACGAAGAGAATGCAGCGGCCTTTCTTGAATTTCTCTTGGATTTTCATCGCACCAAATTCTTGAATTATGTCTATTTACATGGCCAGACAAGTGAAAGTGAGCTTCGTCAGAGAAGATAATGGTTTCGATGAAAGAGGCATCCTCACACAAACGAATAGAAGATTCGGAATAATTAACACGACTGGGTTAATAATAACTGTTGGGTTAATTTAATTTTGTAAGGATGTATAATAACTTCAAGTCTTTTTTAAGAATCCAGTGTAATGTCGATCGAAATGGATAATTGAGTTGAACTCTTTCTGATAGAGGCTTTAGGATTATCTGTAACACTTGCAGAAACTCGCTCGATTACAGCTTCAGTTCGAGTTGATTTCAATCTTCCAGATCGTTGTTTATCATTAACATTTCCAGTTTTTAATCTTCCAGTGTCCGTAAATTTTTAATTTTTAATTGTGTTCTTCGAAGGACTGGTTGTTGTTCTGAAATAATTTCTGTAATCACGTTGCACTTCTGTTGTTGACATTGTCCGTGTGTAGATTTGCAAAATTCTTATTCTTTCTTCTTTGCTGTATGGAGACATGATGAAAATTAAGGGTTTGCAATGAAGCAAAAATCAAATGTCAAGCTGGTTCGTAAATAGGATACCAAGAATCCTATTGTGCCATAAAAAGGTTTTTCTTTCGAATAAAACAAGTTTCAATATCCTAGCGCTAATAGATTTCGGTTTATTAGCAAATCAAAAGGGTCAGTTACTTCTGGGACACCCTGTATACGAGTATGTAGATACACCCACGGTACGCAGGGTGCAAGAAGGCAGTGCGGCAGGAGATGCTGCGGGTGGCAGGTGTGTCCCACCTGGGCGCCACCACCTCAGGTGGCAGGAAGTGATGGGACGGACACACAGATACAGAGAGAGAGAGGGGGAGGATACATAGTCGATTATACAGTATGTCCCACAAAAACCCGAACCCGTATGTCCCGTATCAGTAATACCATCATAAGAATACCATTAGCATTTAATTTCTAGCAAAATTATCCCTCAAAATTAATCTATAGAAAAGAGCATACAATAAGTCAAATGATAGTACTACCGATACGGAAAAATAAATATTCTGTTCGGGTTTTTGTGGAAAATACGATATAGGTAGATATCTAATACTAAGAATGACCGTCGTGTGTTTATATATTTATTTATTTATATGTTTCATGTTAATTTAAAAAAATTAGAGATCTAGAGCCTTATATACTCGAGTCCGTATCGTGGATACCGAGTTCGGCGGGGTATTGCCCTATGATTCGGGTTGCAGAGTTAACGAATACTATGTACTATGTGCGATGTACTATGTTAACTATGACACGAATTGCAGAGTTAATTGCAGCAGAAAACTAAGTGTCTTAGTTTTCACTAGGAATGTTATTAAAGAAATAATTAAAACTTTTGTCCTTTGTAACTACATATATATAAAACTAAATATATTACATTGCGTTCTTGTACATAATTTCATTTAATATCTTTCCAACAGTATTTGCCATCATTTTTGATGGCACGAGTATTATCACAAAATCTCTGCTGTCATTTTTGACGGCTTGGTACACTAGTAGAAATAATAAGGTTCTCTATTCTAGACTTGCCATTTTTGTACAAGTAACTTTTAGGCTCTTATTCGAATTGTGCAGAATGTTGGCTGGGACAAAAGTATACAAATTTCACTATTTGCGTAACTTTTTACGTTTCTGTTCGCGATTTATATAGATGGATCGGAATACGCTTAACAAGTTAATATGATTCTGTAATGACATAATCTTACAATATGCTCCTTGTAATGACTAAATTATTTTTAACTATTTTCCATAGAAAGTTAGTGTAACTTAAAATGTTCATTTATTTGGTCAAAAATTGTTCTGAACAAAATGTCTTAATTGTTTTTCATGAGTGAGATTAACACAGTTTTTATTATTAAACATAAATAAAATAGGTTACTATTTCCGACTTATTTCTTGTTTCCCATTATTATTGAAGGTAATTTGTCAAGGTTTTTCTGGTCATTACGTTAAGACATTGGTATTAATCATTCTTTGCATGGTATAATTGTGGTGACTGAGACGTATTGCGTGTTTGTTCACTCATTCAAATAGCTCGTAAATATGATCAATAATCCTTCAGTCACTCTAAGATCGACTTGAATTGAATTCTAGTCTTCCGTGTGTGAAAATGCAGTAATTATCTTCATTGTATAAAACGTAGTTTTGTAAAAACACGTAGAGCTATCGAGACAGATCAAAAGTAGACATTCTTAAGAAGGAAAGTTTGTCATCGAGAATACCAAGATCGCTCCAAAGACTGGTATGTACATGCCCTAGCATTCATTCTCCTTTTTCATGAAGTAACAATTTAATCAGTATGTTTCTTACTGAAGAAGAGAATTTTGAGTTCTATCGTTTTCGACGGTTGGTCATTACGCTGAGTGCCAGTCTGACCGCTCGAACAGCTTTCGTATTGGAGCAGTAGTGTAGCACGGGTAATACGCAGTGCTGTGTGAGAACTCAGACATGGCTTCATGCTCTAATATCTGCACAAATGAGAAGTTATCTATTGATACGATAATCGTACTGGTTAGGTCATGCCGATTATCGTGCCACTGTCACTCGTAACAATCGACAGTAAAATATTTCTGACTAAATTGACTCGAGCCAATACTTTGATTTAGTGGCTACCGGGAGGGGATTTAGTTAGACAAAAGTTTTGATCCGAACTGAATAATTTTAGGAATGTTGAAAAAGTGGTACGTTCATAAGTTCATCCAATAACAAAATCCGTTAGGGTCAGTGAGTAGTAAAAGTGTTGCATTGTGCAACAAATAAAAATTTTCGCTTCAGAGACACCATTGTATGCCCGAGCTAATTACGTGAAACATAACGCAAATATAATTTTCGAGTATTGGGCATCATCCATGAGTTGAAGCGAATCCAAAAAGCGAAGTATTATGGTAATAATTTATGGTTTTTGTGAAAAATATGTATATGTATTGAATGTCAGTGTAAAGATTAATTTATGCACACATGAATTAGTTCTCATGTACATGGTGTCTTCCAAGAGCCTGTAATTATTACGGTTGCTGTCGCGGCGTCTGTTCCGCAGGCTTCTTCCTTAATTCATCAAGACAGCTGCCGCCCTCTTTACTGAATCAAAAAATAATTTTATACTCTATCCCTTTATGCTTTTGTTTGTGTATGCATGTCAAAATTCAGACACGCATATAGTGTTATGGATTGATTGAAAAGGTGAAGTATTCAAAGTTAATTACTGTTTGGAAATTTGATTTTTGATGAATGAGCGCTTGTTCAAATGCAAATACGTACGAGTATATGGATTTGGCAAAAATATTCATAATTGAGAAAATTGATATTTTTTAATTCACGCGTGTTAGGCGGGTGCACTGAACAAAATGATAATAATCTCTTATCTTAGGAACTTTCCGCGAAGTTCCTGGACTCTTTTCAGGGAGTACTAATGTTTTATTGTGCTTCTCTGTTATGGGAAATGAGTTTCAACCAGTGATGATGATCTTAGCTATTCGCAGCAGGATGAGGAATCCCGATTTTGGGAGTCTGTTGATATTAGATGTTACTTAACTATTTTTTCCTCGATGTGTCTTTCGTGAAAGAGGCTAGTGTGCCATACAATCGATGTTTTGCACACACGGTTTTTACGTTTTATTTTTTGTTCTTGCGTAATTTTTTCATCCGCAACATGCTTACGCTTTTTCCTCCTGCAGTTGTAGTAGAGACTTGCACTTAGCTACCTTGGCGTACAATTTGAATTATATCTTCAAGCTATTACTGTAGTCGTCTTGCTTGCCAGAAAACTGAAGTTTTACTAAGTATGATTATTGTTATTCATTTTTTCTTAAACCCTGAGTTTTCCACTATTTATTTAGCGTTCTTTATGTTGATCATGATGGTATAGCCATTATGATTATTTTTCAAAGAAGCATTTCTCATTGGCCTTGCATTTTCTTCTGACTTTTTTATTCTTTCATGCTCATTTTCTGTAAGTTTTGCTATTCCATATTTACAATGTATCTCATCTCTCGTCTTGTTCAACAGGCGACTGCTAGCGCTACAGTTGTTAAAGTGCGCCGGTCAGCTACAGCCCGGGAACCATCGTCCGGCTCACGATTGTCGTTCCCACGTCACCCGAGCCTTGCCTCGTTTGTTGACCCGTCCATACTACGCCCCAAAAAGCGCTCGCCAAACCAGCGTCGGTCTTTAAACTTAAACATACAAGATAAACATGTTGGCGTAGAGGAAAAGTGGGTTGTAAAGTCTGAAAAACTTGTTTCAGCTGATAGCATCAAAAGCAAGAATAAGCCTACCCTGGTTTTGTATCCATACTTGGATGAAAAAACAATTTCAAAAAATTCGTTGTCGATGAAAGTCGATGACAATTCAACTGATCAGGTTCTCCAGGAGGAAAGTAAGGATGTTCAACTAAGGGACGCAAATCTGATTGATCGTGATAGAATTCCATCGCAACTGTACAAGAGCAAGAGCGAAGTTATAACTCGTGGCGTGGATATGAAACCCTCTGCGCCTAGAACGCCTCTGGGAGCAAGTAAAATTGATGATTGTCTTAAATTTGTAACGACTCCTAATCTGGACACCATGAGCAGGTTCTCTGTGAATACGCCTGCGTCAGGATGTCGGTCTGGAACTGCTCGAACACCTGCCAACAGCGACGGGTTCACTCCTCGACGAAGCTCTGGTCGCATCAGCAAGCGCGCGAGGCGAAAGGCCCGCAACGCACGACTCGCATTGCTCTCAGAGCCAGATGGCGAGATTACAAGCACGCCTAGTCGCCCTCCAACTCGCGGAGAACCTGATGGAGCTGAGCGCACACTCAGAGACTCGCCAGCTTATGTGGAGAAGCCTTCAACGTCTGGCAATAACGGTTGTGCCCTGACTACCCTAGAAAGCCAGTATGACAGTATCAAGGAAGCCGTAGTCAAAATGGAAAAAAAGATGAACGACGATGCTCTGGATGAACTCAAGCGGTCTTTATTTGGTGATGAAGAAATCACCTCCATCGCAACCTTGAATCACAATGAAATTATACAAAGTGCGTACGACAGAATGAAAAAAGAAAGCAATATGCTGGGCATGAGTCCTTCAGAAAATCTCTCCCGTCGTCTGGACCGTGAGCTGAAGATTCGTCGTCGGCGAAGTGGAGAGAACTGTGTGGTGAGGTCGCCCAGCGCACGTAAAATTGGCACCATTCGTCGCCGGTCTAAAGAATTAGAACTGAAATGTCAGCAAGGTAGCAGTTCAGTTGCTGGTCACGAAACCCCGGCTTGTAGCAAAAGTGCTGGAACCCCTCGTTTGAAAGAGCCTCTTATGAAGTCACCGCTATCACACTCGCTTAAACGAGGACGTCCTAATTCTGTGCGGTGTGGACTTCCGTTTGTCGTGCGTCCTATCGTAACTGAAACACCTTTTGTGTGTAATAATGCGTCCATCAGGGGTCCTAACTCATCTTCTTCACCGTCAGTTGAAACACAAGATTTTGATGCGAGCATTAAGAGCACTGAAAGGCAGGGCATAGACTCGTGTGATGTAAGTTCAGAAGCAAAATTTTCATTTTCTAGTCCTGGGAATATGGATGACCATGCTCTTCCGTCTGTAGAGCCAGGTGTTGCTTTAGATAGCGTTTTCTCGTCTGTTGACTTTGAAAACGAGCAGTGGGTGGCAGCTTCGGAGTTTCTCCAGGAAGTGGAAAGTCAAGTCCATACCAATGAGATGACAGGGGACGACACTACTGCCACCGGGAAGCAAAAAGACGGTAATCGTCCATCAATAGCTGCTCTTAAGAAACAGAAGAAGGTGACTGCAAACGTGCAGCTCTTCAACCAGCTTGGCTGCGTTACACCAGGTCAGCAGCGCCGGCAGTCACGGTCGTGCGTTACCCCTGGTGGTTGCCTTGCGTTGCAGCGGCCAGCCGCATCGGAGCGGCGCCAGCAACCTCGTGGACAGCAACGCTCGAGATACTCAGCCCGCGCCTCACTAACGCCTAGACACTTCAACAACTCCAACGCTCTTAAATACAATCAACCTAGAATAGTGGCTGTTGTGTCGCCTCTCAAGGAAAATATTGCCAATGTCACGCCATCTACTTCAAGTAGACACGATAGTTTTAAAACACCCAGACCGCCATCAATGACTCCGCTATCTACAAGACGCAAAAGCAATGGAACACGTTCCAAACCAGACCCTTTCCCTACGCAAGTTTTAAAATGCACCCAAAAAAGTTAACACTTTTCAGTTTCACCTTTCTCGAATGTTTTGATTGAACAATTCGTCGAAAAATTAAAGTGTGTCACGTACCGCAAAGGTATTTATTTCTCTTACTCATCTACTTCAACACGTGACAAATCCCGCAAAGAGTAGTAAAAGCCGGGCAATCCAAAGCCTTGAGTTCAATCACAATCGGCTGCAGGTGCTGTCTCTTGTCAAGAAAACCGAGTAAGCTACTATGGTTCTTCTATCTGCTCCAACGGGTTGAGGCACAGAGGGCAAGACTTCTGTATTTGAGACCAAGACTTAAGACACTGGAAAAGAGAAAAAGGTGCCTCAAAGATAACATTCATAATACCCACTGATAAGATGCAACTACAACACCTAGAATTATATATTTATGTCTTCAATAAAAACACTAAATGAAATTTTAAAAATGCTGTCGTTATAATTATGGCTGGTATCAAACACGATGTCATCTATAGTTCAACTTTTCAATGTAACAATAAACTAACAAAAAAATTAATAAATAAACAATGGTTTAAGAAACAGTGACGCCTTAAAAATTTTTTTTCCTTTTAGTGAACTCGAAAGAAAGGTTCGTTATCCTTCATAAATTTGATAACGAAACAGGCTTCGTCAGATAACAAAAAATGTGCATGCAGTTCTCATTGTCTTAGGAAATGGGATATAGAACATCACTGAAAATTCACTTTCTAAACTCCCACCCCACTTTTTTCCATCCGAACCACAGAGCAGTGTGTAATGAACAGGGAGAAAGGTTTTACTGAAAAATGACAAGTAACAACCAACTGCGAAATAAAACGAATCCTAGAATGGTGGTGACTCCTGCTGACTGCCTTTGGGAGACAATCCGGACGAAAATACAAAATATCGTTCAAAAATCGTCAACTGAACGACTTGTGTTCCCGATATTATCTTAATTTTATCTTTTTCTACAACATGCTTCTGTAGCAGATGAAATAAATACATCACATTTAAATTTACATGCAGTATGATGAAAACTGGTGTGTTACAGCAAAAAAGTATTGAAATAAAACTTGAGAAATTTGAATTTATATATACAGGGTGCGTAAGGTATCTGAGGACACATTTTTTGTAATTTAAACTAACCCGATAATTAATGTATTTTTTATTTCAGAAGATACCACGGGAGATACTACTAGAACTAATGAAATGAAAAGACACGCTGCAATAGTGTCTATGAAAGCGAAACACGGCAATTTAGAAACAATAAGGAATTTTGTTCACCAAGACCTCGGATACAAATCACGTTCTTAGGCAAGGTCAGTTTATGTCGACAACAATCAAGAGAATCATTTAATGCGTGTAAAACGACTAAAAGTACATAAGGTGTCCTCAGATACCTTACGCACCCTGTATTTATCTATCCATGTATCTAGTGCTACGAATGAAGACAAGTATTAATCACAAAACTTTAAACAGAAATTGCGAGAATCGTTACGGTCTGAAAAAAATTAATAACGTGTGATCTTTCCACGAATAATTGAGTAGCTTACTGACTCACCCTCAAGTGGCAAACATGGAAGCATTTGAGCGCTGCAGTTTTCTTCATCCCATAAACATTCCCGCAGATCATGCAACATGAATTCTCGTCCGACCCTTAGGAAAATTTAAGGAGCAGATAACGTGCATCATAATAAGTAGGCATGATCTAGATAGTAGCCACGTTTTCGAGTTTCACATATGGAATCTATTTTCCTTAGAGTTTAACCATAGATTCCTATGAGGTAACTACGCTGTAAAATTGTAAGTATATGAACATATTAAATTGTATTATATTACTGAGACTCGTTAAGAGGCACAGCCCTGCGAGCTTCCAGTCTCCTGAATATAAAAAAAGAAATGATTTCATAAAATGAGAAGCAATTAAAGGACCAACTAATGTCACTAATGTTGAATACAGAACGCTAATCACTCGTAAAAAAAAGTTTACTTTTTAGTATCACCAAGGATTGTGAGTGAAACAGACGACAACTTGGAGAACACACACTTGGCTTAGGCGGAAACCTCATCCATTCTGTTCCGAAGTAACAAATAACTCCGTACACAGCTCATAATACACACATTATAACGGAAGTATAATGGATCAGCAAAAAACCTCCGCATGGGACTTGGGAAGTAACTCAAGACTAGACCAAGCAGTTCGTTTCTATTGCTTTAGTCTATTCTGCGTTAACTCCTGGAACTGCAATGGAGACAGCGGGACTAAAAAGATGAGTATACAGAAACCAAACAATAATAATTTCCTTAACTTATATAATACGACACCATAGAGCTGTTGGGCCCGCAAGGCTGAGAGAACTTTTGGTCCTTTTTCTACTGACGTTTCCCAAGTGCCCATCTCAGAAATCGTGCACTATGCTGGAAACGAACATTCTCAACCTAAATTAAATCATATCTAAATGACGATAAAAAAACATAAGGAGTACAATAAGGAAACTATCCAGGTGAAGGTGTCATAAAAGACGCAGCTCCTAATGAAAAGGAGAAATTAAGCAAAGTAAGAAAGTACGACACAAGATGCCACTGTGAGGTGTAGAATACATGGGAACACAACACACGCTTTACACCTTCAACGGGAGCTCCTCACTAGGAGCGAGGCGCAAGCATTCTGCTCTTTTTGAGTCATCTTGCTGCCATCAAGCAAGAACCTGAGGATCTAGCTAATGAACTGAGGTTACTTTGTTAGTTCCGGTGATCAAATTCTTGTATACAACGAAAAGTTCGAAGTCAAGGGCAACTCGTGTGCCGAAATCGGTAATGAGGCGAATAATTCGTTTCCAGAGTGTGCCTTATGGATGGGATCAAGACAGCTTGGGACGCAGTGCTTTTTAAATGCACCCAGTTGATATACTTAATAGACATAGGGTAGCACACAAATTAAACTAATGGGAATGTACAGATATAAAACAAAATAAAAGGAGATATAGTAGAGGAATCGAGATCGCTACCATATAAATACTTTAAATTGGCTCGTAGTCAAAGCTTACCTTTAAAGAGACAGAACCTCTCCCTGAAAAGCGCAGCTATTTCATTGAATCGTAGGCCCACAAGGGTGCCTCCTCGACAGTGGTTCCGCACCTCAGCCAGACATGTCTCTAGTAGGAACCTGAAGCATGATTGTGAGCGCAAATGAGCAGCTGCCTCTTACTTTTCGATTGAGACACAAAGAAGCGAAATTCTTAAAGAAATAAGAAACTAACAAAATTGTTAAATATTGTAACTACGGGACTTTAGTACAAGCATGCTTGAACGATGTTTGGTTTACCAAAACCTGTGATCAATAACATCACGAGATAAACAAATAAAACAAACAGCAACATACAACCTCTATCGCAAGCGTAAAGAGGGCAATTCTATGATCCATCACGTAGGTGCGATGTCTGACTGCAGTTTTGTGTGCCTCACACCAGGTCTAAGTGCCTAGTTGATGATGCATCTGGTGCACATAGCAGACTAAAAGATATACTTCAACAATATCCCTACGTTCTAATTATACTGCCACCGTATTCCTCTATTTATTGAATTGGTTTTCATCTTTTTCAGAATTCAGATTAAAAGCAGTCTTAAATGAACGTAAAACATTGTGAGCAAGAAACGAGAAGCAACTGTCGAAAAAACAGTGTCTCTAAAATAACTTCAGTTATCCAATACTTTCACGCAGAGTTGAAAAATACTACCCAGCAGCAGCAGCCACACAGGACGACTTGAGATACTTTAGACATATTTTATGTACTGTCATACTTCTACTCATACTTGCATAAAGATAAGCATTTCTTCAAGCTACACGAATGATTTTCAATGTTTCATCAAAAAGTCTAAGGGCAAAATTATTGTTACCTCAACAGAAAATTGAAAAACATTCAATCTATACATAATATTTATTCAGAAGACATTTAGAACGGCTGCAATAATTTATAAACTAGAGTTGCTCGATACATACCAATATCAACACGTTGACTCCAAAGTGGTACGTATGTGTACCACTTAGGTTTGGTTCTGTAATTTTTTCAGATCCTTCTAGTGACTATACGTACAAAGTGAAGTTTTACACCAATCAGGCAATCGGAGGCAACGTGTTAAGTCAAATATATTTTTAAAATCTTTGTAAAAAATGGTTACATTTATAACTTTTCATTAATATCTTTTCATGTTTTTCAATTATTATTTACATTACTTTTTACAAATGACTTTTGATAGTAAATAGAATTATTTTTTCTCAATTTAATATTTCGATACATTTTAAATCCCGTGGAAGTTGCCTTCCACTCTGAGAAATTCAATTTATATAAAAGAATTCCTGAGACCTTTCCCCACAGCGTTACGTTATTCATACAAAGTACCAGGGTTATCAAGAGAACATTGAAATACATGGACTAGACATCAGGTTGACATTTTACGAAGGAGCATATTGCTTTTATCAACACGAACAGTTTGGAAGTAGGCCGAAGCTTGAAAGAAAGTATTCGAGACAAAGGAAAGAAATGAAATAAGCTTGATCATGATTGGCAGAGCGAATAAAATAGTTCAAGGTAGGTTTTTTACCCAAATATCTTGTTCAGAGAAGTAACAAAGGGCACAGCCCCTCCCTCACTCCCAGCTTCCCAACGTGTATAACAGGAGAGAGCGAAATAAGGGAAACTCAGGAAGTAAAGAACTGCTCATAACAAATCAAGTAAAGAAACATAAGTCGGAAAATACCCCATACATTGGTGTATACGAATCAATTCGAAAGAATTGCTATAAAGACGAATACTGAAAACAAATCCGTCAAAAATAAAAAATTGAGGCCCACGTATACGAAATAAGAGTCGAGAAGACTTAAATTTTAGTAAGTTATATTTTATCTGAATTATTCCCGTGTAAGAGCGAAATTACCAACCAAAACGGGATGTTCAGGGGGTTGGAGAAAAATGTGCAACTGCCAAGTGAAATGCATGCTTGAAGAGAAATGTGTTTTCTAGTGAAATGTGTAGGTGGCGTTGGTGTTCTCACCGACTGGCGCCACCTATACACTTGACGCTTCTGCTCACTCTCAGGGCTGCCATCCCTTGGGAAATTTTCCAAGATCTTGGGAAATCACTATCATCCTGGGGATATTGGGAAATCAGAGTGAAAATCATCGAATTCTTGGGAATTTGACGTAACGACCTAATTTTTCATTAAGTACATGCTTACTGAATAACAGTAAGATTCAAATACATATTTTCCACAAATGGGAATACTTTTTAATTATTCTGAGTTGAAAATCAATCTCGTAAAATACTGGTTCAAAGCTCGTTAAACATTCGTTAGTAACAAGCGTGTGCCGGCTACAGCAACCGGGCCCTTAGTTTACCTTGTGCGATTTTGATGTGTGCGCCCGCCTTGTATCTGTGTTACAGTGGACACCAAAGTCTAATCTTCAATAGCCTTAAACATGGAGCCTCAGAAGAAGAAAACAAAATGGTATCACCAGTCCTTCAATAAGGAATGGTTGAATGACCCAGACTTCAAAGTCTGGCTAGAACAAGATAAACACATCGAAACTTCAAGCTATTGCAAACTTTGTACATATACCATGAAAAATGTAAACAAATCAGCTTTGATCAAGCATCAAGCTTCGGCCAGACATAAAGCTAATTTTGAAACTGCAAAATCTTCTACCAATATTACTCAATTTATTACAAAATTAACACCAACAGAATCAGAAGAAATAGTAAAGAGTGAATTGCTCATCGCAGGATTTTTTTTGAACACAACATCCCATTTGTTCATGCATATCACTTCACGGATTTATTGAAAAGAGTGTGTCCCGATAGCCAATTCCCTAAGAAACTAGCAATGAAAAAAACTAAAGTTTCCTATGTTATACAAGATGGCATTTCTTCATATGAAAAATTGGTGCTAGATGAAATTTATTGGTATCAAAAATTCTCAATAATAATTGATGAAAGTACAGACATTTCTGTAACTCAAATACTAGCAATGGTTGAGCGATTTTTCGATTTGAAAAAGTTAGATGTAGATGATGCTATTTTTAATTCAATTCTGGTAGAAAATAGAACCGCGCAAAGCCTCTTTGATGCCGTAAAAGCGGTCTTTGAAGAAAGAAATGTTCCTCTCTACAATATTGTTGGATTTGGAAGTGACAATTGCTCCACGATGATGAGGAAAATCAGTGGCTTTCAAAAACTGTTAGCAGATGAAATTCCATCAGTTTTTATTATAGGTTGTGTCTGCCACTCGTTTGCACTTTGTGCAAGTAAGGCTGTCAGCGTTCTACCTCCATATT
>VCRD01002358.1:40506-57399 GCA_006783055.1 Trinorchestia longiramus | reverse complement strand
GATTGCTTGCGTGTACTTGTTGAACTCACTTCGCCAATTGAAAAACGTTTTCCATTTAGTGAAAATGGAGTCATTTCAAAATTGAGAGTGCTGGATCCAAAAGTAGCTAGTGAGGTAAACAAGTCTCCGTCAACGATTGGCTCTGCATTTCTCTTCAATCGTAAATGAGGAACATTTGAATGAATTAGATTATCAGTGGCGCAATTGCAGACAGTCTGCATCTGACCTGAATCTAGCCACAGAAAATATATCAAGATACTGGTAATCACTAAAGGATTTAAGCGACGTTTTGGGTAATTGTAGGTATGCGCTCCTATCGAATTTTATGGCTACGCTAACAGTTCTGCCACATTCGTCAGCATCTGTTGAGAGGATCTTCTCTCAGATAAATGGCATAAAAACAAAAACAACGACTGTGTTAAAAACAGAAACAGCAGGAGATCGATTGTTAGTAAAACAGTACATGAAAAGAAGTTCTTCAGACTGTCTAAACTGGGATCCGGAGAAATCATTAATAAAGAAGGCTGAAGAAGGACCTATTCATCAGCTGTATGAAGCCAGACTCAAAAAACAGAAAGAAAAGAATATAATAAGTCTTTATGGTGTAGACGAGGAGGATAATGAAAAAAATGATTATTAAATATGACAAGTGACGTTAAATTTTCTGTTTTTTAAACATTTTTGACATCTGGGGAAATCTTGGGAAATTTAGTTGGTCACCCTTGGGAAAATCGTAAAATCTGAATGGCAGCCCTGCGTCACTCTTTTCACAGGTTTAGGTTTTAACCAAGCACTGGGCACAGGGGCTCCTAACCTGGGGTACATTTGCTTATCTAAAGGAGTACATTTGATGTTTGTAAGCAGGTCCTAAAACCTAAAAGTCATATTAAAAAATCAGTGGAATTTAATTTTCCTACTCGCCTTTGTCATAAAAATTCAAGGGTACATTGCTCATCTGTCGCAATACTGAAGAGAACGTCAGAGAAAGGTTGGGAACCTCTACAGCAGACTGTTAAATGTAGATCAGGGTAATTCACTTCATATTGCATTTTCTTACTACATATATGTAACCAAAAGTTTTCGTGAGACAAACGCAGTAACCGTTTGCAGGTTTTTTTGGTTCCCACCATCCCATAGGAATGTATAATCCTAGTTTTCTTGTGCCCTTTGATCATTGGCGTCGATTTATAATACATGGTTTACACAGCCTACAAGGGGCTCACGGTTTATACTGATCACCTAATTAAATCTTGAAGCAAGCCAAGTATGCTCTTTTTACACAGGTACTAATGTTCATTCTTTGAGCTTGTGTAGTAAAATAACCACATACAACAAAATGAGTCAGGGGAATCCAAACAGTTCATTCGTAATGAGGCCATAATACTGCACGTTGTTTCATAGAACAAATCTGAAGAAAAACTCAAAATTATATTACACACAATTACTTCATATACCCCAGTTTCAGTAAGAGATATCAGAATATAAAGATAAAATAAAAAAGGACGAGAAACACTGAACCAATACACGTGATTTATGACTTTTATACGCTATATTGACGATAGCATCACAACTTCACCATCTGAACGATTAGCTTACACCAACTCTTAGCAGTAGCAGGTACGTGTCATGACTTAGGACACCCAGAATTTATCTAATATATTCCACAACGAATGCCTACCGTCTCCACTTCCGTTCCTTTTGTCGTAAAATAGCCAGCTACTGTAAGTAGGACAACATATACATATATATATATATATATATATATATATATATATATATATATATATATATATATATATATATATATATATATTTATCGTTTTTAATATATATGTTGCCGTTTTTCAAATCGGTGACAAAAACAAGTCTTAAACTTTAGACAGCATCATTTTTACGTGTATTTGGTCAGCTGACCTTAAGATTGAAAATAGGCGAAATACGAGCACGTTAACATCAGGCTAAGTGAAATAAGTCATGAGCACTATTATATTAATACTGTGAAATATGTTTCCTCAGTATTATATCCCCTGAACATAAAAAACTGGACGGAAGCGCAAGACATAAATGTACCTCATTACACGGCGAAAGGAAAACCATGTTGAGTTGCGAATGAAACATGGTCCTGTATCATCTCCGTAAATTACGTATCATTGATTTTTCCTCGCAGACGTTAATCCTCACCATTACCTGCAGTCTCCAATTGCAGATTCATTTTTATTCTTAATATTGTTCTATGCATTTCTATGTGGAAGAAGTCAACGTCTTCCACGTAGTTGTCGCGTTGGCGTAGGGCTACATGTTCATAACAGAGCAAAATAGGACTTGCAATACATTTGAATGTGTAGTAGTACCAACATTATCATGCAGATTCTACAATTGCACGCCTTTAAATTACCCTTAAATTTACTGGTACTTACACCCTAGCTTCATGAATATAAATTTCCGACAGAGTACGAACTGTGTGATAGGTAAGCAATTTTCCCAATCATGACTATGACATAACAAAAATGCAAAAAACAAAAACCGTAAGCCAGGTAAATACCGGTTGACTGTAGGGAAGAAGTGCAAGAGGTAACGTTTGAGCTCTGACAACTCCACGGTTTTGTGAGAAGGAGTCACCTCTCGCCGGACTCCGCCAGGCAAGCACGTTACAACTGGAATCAAGAAAACGTGTGTGGAGTAGTTGGTTAAATTCACTTTTCATGCAAGCAAATAATCGCAATTTAATACACTCCCTCATGGTTAAAGCCGTAGTTATTTCAATCATACTAAGTGAATTAGCTAAAGTCTCTTCGAAATTAAAAAAAAAATTCCAACACGTAGAATTTTGACATTTTTACATTATTCACACATAATTAGTTCGATATTTGTAGCTTGCACAAGTCAATAATGCCATAGCAAAGGCTCTCTTCGAGTACATATTAACCGCAATCGCTTAATCTGTGTTGCTATCTGTAGTGCGCCTCTGTGTTTATGCCACCATCACTAGTTCGTGTATGTGTTGTTATCTGCAGTGCGCCTCTTTGTCTTCATGCCACCTTCACTAGTTCGTGCATTAACGCCAAGAATGCGTGATTCTTGTAAGTTTACTTCAAAACTTTTTTGTGCGTTCCGTATCTGAATGGAAGAGTTGAACGTTAGAATAGAATAGAATGAGGCTATAGGAACGAACTTTTTGGCCCATTCTTGGGTCGGATAATTACTTCGATAATTATTCGGTAGTTTACCCAAGTCCCATGCCGTATTTCTAGCCGCGTCAACCATGTCGGCAGCGGGATTCGAACCCGGGTCTTCCCGCTCGTAAGCAGATTCGCTCACCAGTCGACCAAGCTGGTGATGGATAGGGTACCAATTCAGTACTTACGGGTACCGTTGACTAGGGTACCAATTCAGTACTTACACTCAAGAGTAAATTTCGAAAGTATATATTTAATTGCACATTTCCTGTTGCACTCGAGTATTTTATGCTGTAATAATCAGTAATGATTTCAAAGATACCTGAAATACTCCCTTCGTCATTGATATTTTGAATATTTTTAGTCCATTGAAATTAGTTTTTGAAGGAATTTTGGAATTATTGTCACTGATTAGCTTTGAATCCATACGAAGTTATTTATTGGGTGGGAAGTTAAATGCAGTACCAAGAAATGGTTCTTCGCTTTTGAAAAAATCTAAACCTCGCCTCTCGGTCAACAAGAAACTAACTAAATTCATTTCAATACAGCATCCCAACAAAAATTCAGGGCTTTTCATTTCATCACTTCGTATATGTGATCAATCTCAAGCCTCGTCTTATTCCGTTACCCTAGACGCAGTTCTCGTGTTTTATTCACTTAATTCAAGAACTGCTAACGCCATTATTTCTACATAACAGAATCATAGTTAATTTTCTAGATTTTAGGAACAGCTAACAACCCATAAATAGGGCCCGTCATACCATTATAACATCACATAGTAAGATATAAGAAAACTAAGCAGTCTACGATACTTGTTGACAACACTGATAAGGGATTCGTAGTCTTAGCTTTTCATTTAGGTCATTTTCATGAATTGAAATCGTCCACACTGAGCAAACCATTTTTCTGTGAGCGAGAACAGCATATCACGTGGCCAAGAACTTCGTTACAGAGAGTAAAATAATGTATGAAGCTAGAGATGCATTGAGCAGTATAGATGGATATACAAAGTAATCACGGGCCTGTACTATAGACCACAGCTAGGCTTAAAGGAGCTTAATATAGACCCTGATACTAAATGTTACAGATAAACTAACAACAACTTTGACCGAATCAATGTCTGCAACCGTCAATTCAAGAGCAAGGCGCTCGAAAACTGTATATCCACGTAAATATGTTACAAATAAATTTTTCTTATAATTTCTCTATTCTTTTACCTTCATTTTAGTTACCAGAGTTGGAGTGCTGTAACGAGGTGTTATTCAGCGACATCAGCTGGGGAAATTTTGATGGAAAAGCCTGCTTGTCGAAGTCAGCTTCCACGCTAAGTTGTACATCCATAGGAGGATGTACAAACGAATCTGTCCCTTGACTGCCTTCTTTTGATGAGTTCATAGTTTTCCTTATGTGCGATATTTCTTCACAGGAGGCAGAAGTGAACATTTCACTATAGGCATCGTTTGTCTGGATAGGTCGAGGTGAACGAGAAGTTACGTCGAGTGTATTGGTCGCATGAGAACGTATCACATGCATACGTTTATCATCCGCTACTGTTTTGTTCTCTGTATTACGAAACTCGTGCTGAAAATTTTTTATAGCACGACTGTCGTGTTTTCCTTCGATTAAAAACTGATCATCATTGCAAAATGATGAAATATTATAAGATTGTTCACGTATGGGGCTTGCCATTGCTTCAGACACAACCGTACTCGACGTGGTAACATCACGACCTACACGTTTAACCAAATGTGGGTAAGGCGTTGATACGCGTGTGTTAGTCTGTTCAAAAGAGCGATCATGGATGCTTTCGTGCCCACCACTTTTAACAGAGTGGATTTTGTTAGCAGGCTGACAAAAATCCATGCTATACGCCATTTCAGGAACACATTCTTCAGAAGAATCAGTCCTAATTAAATCAGACTTCCTTTTATCTATGTCGTGAAGAGTCAAGTTCGAAAATTTCACATGGGGATATCCAATCCGTGAGCTAACCCCTCTGCCAAAACGTGTTTCCTCTTCTGTTAAACATGCCGAACAATTCTCTTCCCAAGCGTCATGAAATTGGTTTGTATTAATTTTACTCAAGGTACGAGCATCTGGCAATGAAGAATCTTGACGTACTTGCGCAGCATTAATAACGCCATCAACAGCATCATCAAAACGAGACTCCCTCTCCCATGGAATTTTTTTCTCCCTTAACATCTGATTAGCTTCGATCTGAGATGACTCGTGTTGCCTCGAGACACCGCAGACCATGGTGAGAAGACCCTGCGTTTCAGGTACTGAGGCAAGTTTTTTTTCGACGTTGCAAGGGATCATGATAGATTTTGTTTTGGTAGAATCGAAGTCTTCATGAAAATGTGAAGTTGTCAAACAAACAGGTCTCACCGCACCAGAGTCCCGGGCTAAACTCCGAGTCGTCGTTCTACACAGATTCTCTCCTGGAAAATCACAAAAAGTCGTCAAAGGTTCATTTCCAGCGTTACGGTTATCCTCCACCAACAATGAAAACTCCAACTAGTATTCGCTGTTAGTTGAAAGGGTTGAAACAGGAGAAATTTGTGTGTGATCATCTACATAACATTTTAGTAAAATAAATAGACAAAGATTAGGTTTATTTTCAGCAATACTAGTAACTGATGTAAAAGGCACACCAGCAGTAAAATTGCCAAAATATTCGCCGACTTCCGTTCCTCCAAGCATCAGATTCTTTGTCCATGAATTATCTCGTCTGCCACTGTCACCCCCGATTCTCAAAATGATCGTTTTCGTTAGTTGGATAGCTAATGCAGACGTTCTCTAGCCCAAAATTAAAGGCTAGTTCAAGTAAAAATAAAAATCAGAGCACAAATGAAAATTATACGGGGCTTAATAGGGCAACCGAAAAAACCGGTTACAGTGTTTTCGATGAAATTAGCAATTCAGGAGAAAAGGACCTACGAAACTACCAAAATTACCAAATGCTAGCAAAATACTCGAGCTACAATCCAACACTTGGAAAAAATACAACCAGCTACAGACCAAAGCACAACTCTGGTCACGTTTTACTTGCCTTTATAAAGGACACTACAGACATGTATTACAAGATGAATGCACATCGTTCTTTAACCCTGGAACGACGAAATGGGCCTGAGAGGCCCAGTGTCAAAATTAAGAAGCCCGTAAATTGTTATTAAATAATTTTTAGAGAATGAAACTATGACTTTAATAAAAGACATAATTCAATAAATAATTGAAATAATTGAAAAATGGCTGGGCCTCATACCCCCACCTGTTTCCGATGCTGCATATTTTTATCCGTCGTTCCAGGGTTAAAAAGTACTATTTTGAACCCTAACTTTGACAACGAATAAATAATATGACAGTAATTTGAAGAGTTGTGTGCCACAAGGATGAAGATGGTCCGAAAACGTTTTCAGTAATCGCCATACGAAGTACATGGGTCTGGACCATGCTATTTCAATGGGACACTGCACCTGAACGGCGAACAAAACAAAACAAAAACAAAAACGTACATTTCCAATAAAGTTGGTCCATAAGGCAGTTTCGCATTGTACACCGAGCCAAAAAAATAAAGTTTAGCTGAGATTTTGGGACCACAGAAAACGGATTTTTTTAGCCGGTAGCGTCTTCGCTCTAGCGGCATCGAGCGTCTATCTTCTTCGCTAATTCCTTTCGCAGGAATTTTTATCCTCATGAATTTGACTTCAAGATCACACCGTAGTTGTTGCTCAGGTGTTGGCACGAGTCGCGATATTGATAATGAAGCACCTAAACAATCTAGGCTAGTGTCGTCTTTCAACTATTTTGAAATCATGCACATACAAAAGTTGAAATGTCCCTTTCAACGGCGCAAACGAGTTCAAAATGCTGCGATGGAGAAGTATCAGAAGAACGAAGACGAGAAATATGGTTACGCATATAAAAATTTTAGACCGGTTAAAAAATGGATTGAAAGTGTTGCAAGTCTCAAAAAGCATGGCAATACCCGTGTCGAGAGTATTTATCATTCCAAGAACTAATCCAGTTCTTAGGAGACCCGGTATTTACCATCACTTATTGTGTTTTTTTATACATTTTCCCGTTTAAAAAGTATGAACTACATTGAAACACGAAACTAATCATTCTTTAATGTCGAGTATCTTTTGCTTACCTTATGATTTAAAAGTTCACATTTTTTAGTTTTCTCCATCACGTGCTTTTGTTCTGGAGTAGCACAACTAAAAAGCAACATCGTGAAGAAGGCATCACTGGGCACATAACTTCACCAAATCTTATTCAATACGCTTCTCCTCGGCTTTCACAACTTGTCTCTAGTTTTTAACGAAAGTCTTGGCAGGTAACACGATTATATGCTTATTTTATGTGGGATGGTCACATAACATAAGGCAGCCACCGTAGTCGAGTGGTATGCGGCCCGTGTTCTGTATCGGGTCTCTGCTTGTGCAGAAAGACCGTGCGGGTTCGAAACCCGGCAATGAATACGAGCTGTTTCTCGTTTCACGCCGTGAGCTCGCACTTATCGGTAAGCCCTCAACTCCCCACCCATGGACACATCCCAGGATCGTCGCATGGAGCTCACCATCATCCTTACTCTAAGAATATTAACCTTAAGAATTTGAAAAATCAATGTACTAAATGTCTATGTACTGTGTACTTGATTGGAAATAAAGATTGTTTGTTTGTTTATCCCATTCTTTATTCTCTTTTGTTTTCAGCGCTTCACTAGCATAACCAGGAGTAGAAACGACTTACTGTCACTAACAACAAAGAATAATTGAAATAATTGAGATCTAGAAATGAAAATGAATTTTTCTCAGTTAAAAAAGCAAGCCACAAGTCACTACATCACTGCTGCGATGCATGAGCCACATGGTTCGTCGTTCTATCCTCTTGTAGAGTCTAAAATCTCTAAATGCATCACTCATATGTTGCAATGAACTGCACCATCAGTGAGTTTTCCTAAATGTATTTTATGTACAATTCTACGTTGATCTTCACTCTCTGAAGCTCAAGGCCAGGAAACTAGACGAAACTTAATCCTTGCAGGATTAAATTCAAATTCTTAGCCAGATCTCTGTCATTTCAATCATTTGTAGCAGCGAGGAGTTTCTAATCTCCGACAGTGAAAAATCAATTGGACTGCGCTTGTGTTATGAACTTTGCATTAGTTTCAGATTTATCATTAAATTCAATTTAGAATTTTAAGAAAGTATTTATGCCCTACTTTGTATGATAGAGCGTATAATTAGATGGATTAAAAATTCAAACAAAAAGATTTGAGCAGCCTGTTGAACCAGACGCTGTTCCGTGTGTTGACCAACCATCGAAGGGAATCACGCACTTTAACCACGATGTGGAAAATTCTTCCAACAACGCGAGCTTAGAAATCGCTCATGATCAAGCTTATGTGAACAGCTACACGTGCAAACGAGTATTAGCTCTAATGAACGGTGAGAGCAGCATCCTCAGCCGTCTGGCGCTGCATAGGTTGAGGTGCAAATGGAAAAACTAGTGTCGACAGTTTTACAATTAGTTTAGTAATACAATGGGTTCATAAATAAAACACAGATCCCCTTACCATCTGGAGTAGCATTAAAAAACCCATTCTGAGGTTTTGCTAGCTCCGACGTCCGCTCCTGGAGGGCCGGAATGAAACACGCTAATATGGATCAATATAGACTATGTTGCTACTAAAAATTACCTAAGCAAATAACTGAATTAACATGCTGGCCATTTTGACCAATGTTTCATCCTTCAGGTTTTAGAAAAGTGACTCCCAAACTGGGAGAAATTTGAAGCTAGCAGGGGAGAAATAAGTAGAATAGCAAACAGAAGTCCTGATAGTTGTTACAAACTATCTCCTTTATTATGTAACTACGTCTTTACCAGCATAATTATACATTACATAAATAAATTATTAAATAATGTGTTTTGACTACTCATTCCCTCGTACATACGAAGAGGGAAATCTGGATGGCTGAACTGGGTGCAGGGGGATGACAGAAAAAAGATTGGGAGCCACTGCTCTAGAACATCGAATTAATTTTTCAAAAGTATAGCAGTAACCAAACACTTGCTATAATCTCATAATGTGCTAAACATCATACCTTCCGAATGAAACTAATTTATCTACATATTGCGTACAAAATAAAAGCAAATGTACATGAAAGTATACAACTGCTTGGATAAGACATAGAACAAATATTTTCAAGTGCATTTCCACGGAAGGAAAACAGTAGTTCTAATGAAAACTCGCCACAGGCAGATATCGATTCATCCCTGCGTTAATATGTCTAAATGGTACGAGAATTTATTCTATCTATTGATAACTTATCGACATTAACTATTGTTTTCACGCCTCTATTTCCCACCAGCTATTTACTTCTTGCAAGTCTATCGTCAGTCAACCCGCGATTACAAAGTATGCGCCTTCAACAATTTACTACCACTTATATTTTGCTGATAACTGGATTTCTTCAACATAAATGATTAACATCAAATATTTACTTCAAATCGAAGGCTAATTTAACACTGATTGGTGCCAATTGTTCATTTCACATCGTATTTATGGTTCAGAACATGAACATGATGTACCAACGATATTCATCTGAGTAATGACCCTCGACTTCACGCCCGATAAGAGACCAGAAAAAGTAATAAATGTTACACATTGTTGAAACCTCAAAACTGGTTCAAGCATACAGCCTATAAGAAAATCATACGTACAAGTTTCCTACCATGATGTGATAACTAAAATAATTTGTTTCTAGGTAGAACGTGTAGAGAGTTACAGTAACAAGCTTCTTCACAAGGCAATGACCGAATTTGTAGAAGCAATTTGAATGCAGGTTTGTTCCAAGAAAGAGCTGTGAAGTGATCTCATGTCGTTGCAGAAAGCAAGACTAACCTGGACTGAATCGAGAGCCCCTTCCACGGATGCTAAATGATCCTGCACGACGTACTTTCGTTCTTTCAGAAACTGACCACCATCTCGTTCATCAGATGATTCTAAGAAATGCAAGATGAAACAAATGAAAAAACTCAGAAGTCTCAATCCAAGCAACGCACATACACCTGAAGAAAAAACTATAAAACGTGCTTATCAAAAATACTTAGAAGACATGCAATGATAATTTTCTATGAGATAGAAATACTTGATTATTAAAGTTCACAAAACCTAAAAAGTATCCTCTTGAATCAAAAACCAAATATGAAAGAGATAATACTCCCTTTGCAATAGAATAACAGAAATGTCAAGTATTTATTCTTTAAAGATGAAAAAATTAGGTGATTTGAAACTGAACAAATAAACTGCAATATGATAAAAGTTTTGAATCGAGTCAAATCTTACGTTTGACTCCCATAACATTCTTCCTATAATAAGAGACCGAGACGCATTTGTTGGCAGTGGCGTCTTCAAAGACGCAGCCGGGCTCATCTTTTGCTGATTGGTTGTGTACTGCGGGTACACTAGCAGTCAACAGACATGGGGGCTTTTTCTTTAAAGTTTCATGCACTTCCAGCGATGATTGAGCAAGAGGACCGCTATCGTCTTCAAAAGTACTTTTCTTCGCACCAGAAGTCAAAATGAGATCATGGGCAAGCAAAGAATGAACACTACCTTGTTTGAGGTAATATAGAGCAGCTTGAAGAACATGTACCAATTCAAAATTTGAGGCCTCATCTGACAAGAGGCTTCTTCGAATGTTTTCCACAGTTTCCTTCACACCCAAATTTCCAAAATTCTCGTTGGAATCGTGGTTTTGATACGAGAGATTTACGGTCGTTAATTTGCCAGGCTCATTTTCATCTTCGGTGGTATGTGTCAATCTTGATCCCTCTTGACCTACTAATGCACACGAAGTTTCTTTCTCTGTTTGAACAAATTTATCATCCTTAGACACTGTGTTATCTGTTTGAGCGGATCGAGTTTGAAAATATTTTCCATCCAAACGGCCTCTGCACAAACGATACATTTCAGAGGCAACATGAGGGGATAGTCCACGTCGCATCAATAAGCACTTGTCCATCACATACAAAATGGTTGACTCGAGTTTTTCGGTATGGAACACGAACGACTTTCCAATGATTTTGGTAGGACAATCTGGAACTGCATAGCGTTGACTCGACATAGGGCTACCGTCGATCAGGCTGGTCAAGGAACCAGTCTCCCACAGATGTATAAACTTGCGCTCGAACAATTTGAAATTGAAGCGTTTGGGTGCTTCATGGAGAACAAGCAAAATAGAACATACTTGGTCTCTAAGTTTGTCCATAGCAACTCTACTTTCAGAATATTTCTGAAACAGGCATTTCACATTGGCTTTTATAAAATTTCGCTCTTGATCCCAACTATGCGAATCACGATGAAGTAACTCGTCGACTTCATGCGATATTGTCTTACGATCATCTGCTGAGCTCAAGCCTGATCCGAGGCTGGCACGTTTATTTTTGAACTCTTCATAGACAGACAACTTCAATTTCATCTCTATAATTTGGTGTTGCAGAGAGTCTTTCTCGGCTCTTAGCGAATCGACTTCTTTCAACAATGAAATTTCAGTCGAACATTCGTTTTCAGATAAGTTTTTCAACGACTCGTTTTCACCCCATTTATCTGTGACATCTTTTACATTGACAATTATAGGCTCTGATGGATAGGTACCTTCCATGTCTATTGTTGATTGGCTTTCACCTGCTATCGTGTGCAACACGGTTTTCATACTCTCGTTTTCTTCTATCTTATTCAATGCAGTTTTCACAGATTCATTTTCCTTTCCAGCTTCCGCTAACATATCTTCAAGGGACGTATTTCCGGCCATGACCTCTCCAAGTTCAAGGGCCCGGTTTTCTTCTAACAGAGAGAGTTGCAGAAGCTGCTGGATTGTAGCCGTTTGAAAGTCTGTCACCACTTTTTGGAGACGAAGATTCTCGCTGTTCAGCTGTGCCCGTACACCAAGATTGCGATTGATCAAGGGGCTGCCACCGCAACTGTCCTGTGCACACCAATTATTAAACTGTTACCATCAATGTATAAGTATTTTTCTACACAAGATGCAGATGCCAATTTAAGTGAAGTTTTGAGAAAAAATTTATGGACACTATTCATGGGGTACTGTCAGAAAGAAAAACTGATGTGTCTTTGTAGGCACTCTCGTAACGGGCAGCTTTGGTATCTCGTACCGACGATAAATAGAGGTGAGAAGCACAAAGAAGCATGCACTTAGAGGAAACTCAGAAGACGAAAAGGAATACTGTACAAACGCGAACACCATACCCACAGAAGACTACTGACTCAGCAAAGCAAGAGTTACTCTGATCGCAAGATATGCTGACGAGGGCAGACTATTCGTCATGATGACAGCTAAAAAATTCTTCATATCCCGTTAGATACACTCCATCCGAGTATTCCGTGGAGCAGTACAGTCAACTATAAGAATTAATTTTCGGAAAAGTTCATTACCAATGCAAGGACTGTTAGCGCCACGAACAAATGTTGGAATCGATCAGGACACATTTGCAACGCTCATACAAGAACAGTTCGTCTACTACAACACAAACAATTGCTGTCCCTCCATTATCATCAACAAACTCGTACTACTTCCACACAGGCCTCGGTTCTCCACTGAGCTACAATCAATATCAAAGTCACTGCAAGAGCTATAGTCCTAGTCGATGCGAGCAGTTCCGTTCCCATAAAGCGAACAACATGGTTTGAAGAGACAGAAAACCGTAACCAATAAGTTTACAAGTGCACAAATTTTGCGTGGCTGAATGTAATAAAAATGTACAAAAAGAAAACAGAAACATTCCGAACATGATTCACCAATATATACAATGAAACGGCAGTTTTATAAAATGTAGTTGCTTGAAACCGCAAAGCACACAACACTGGAAGCTCTACAGCGCTCAATTATATTAAAAAAAGGAAGAAAAAACAATCTTTTCCTTTTCCAGACCCTGACGAATTGTGGGAAATGATCACCTTTGAAATGATTGGGAGATTATACTTGAAAAGGTTAATTCTTTCTATTCCACCTTGGAATTAAACACCCAACTGATCATATGCTACGAGTTCAATAGCTATTTCCGTCGAAAATTAGTTTAATTGATTTATTGAGCCCAGATTTGTGAACTACAGTTGATGAAGGTCAGCCACTTGTGACTTGCTGAATGTTGCACATTCCCATTCTTGGTGTTTGATGACAGCGTCACTAACTTATTTTGAGTCACAATAACGACTACGGTGTTACGCTTCTCAGTCCTCAAAGAATAAATCAAAACTCACAAAATCGTCAGTGAGGAAACTTGGAAAATATAAGGATTTAGGAAGTCGATTCCTCTCCCGTTCAAATTTTTTTGAAACAGCGGGATACAAACTTTTAACTTTATGGAGTACCTAGAAAATTCCACTTCCAGGAGTTGTAACAAGAATTCGAATTTTTTCTAAAGTAATTATCAATGATTGCTCTCGGAGATTTGAAACACGATCAATACATTTTACCTTAAAAAAGTAGTGCGTCTAGAAAGGAAGCAATGGAAATTACCGATTGCCTTACTTTGGAAACACGTTTGCAAATTAATACAACTAAATTAACCGTTTTAGAAGTGCATCTTCAGGCCTGCAAGTAGAATTTTTGCAGACTGTAAAATAAGGTTCATAAAGTTTCGTTTTAACGGACTAGAGGCATAGTAAAACATCCGGACTGACGTATGTAGCCATGACGGAGACGCAATAACTTCACAACTGAGCATTGAGGCAGCTCTTGTATTAGTTCTCTACCGACGCACTATACTTCATTCAGCGATAAGCATTCACACTTGAAAGTGCACAGTTAGTATCGCTGATAATACGAGTTGCGTTAAGTCATGACACTTCCGGTGTTTTTTCTCAGGACTGAAAACAAATAGAAACATGAAGTTGGTTTCCAAATACGCGTTTATTCGTAAATGAGCAACAGAGATAGCAGCACTTTACTGCACAACAGAACTCGATCATCACCATCAGCAGCAGCTGCTGCTGCTGCTGCTGCTGTGAGAGTGAGAACTGTTTTTGATACTTAAAATGACGTTTTCATTGAAAAAAAACGTAATTATTCATTTTCTCCATTTACGTGGTGGGAGACCACTAGAAATTCATCACCAGTTGAGTCAGACATGTGGTGATGGAGGAGTATTGAGCGTTCCAGGGAACGACAGTTCAAAGAAGGCAGAACGTCTGCCACGGACCAACCAGTCTTACATGATTGAGCGAGTGGAGAAAGTTGTTTTGGAGGACTGCCGAATGAGTGTGAAACACATCGTCTCCAAAATTTGCATTTCCGTGGGATCTGCGCACACAATTCTGTATGAAAGCTTGAAAATACGTAAAGTGTCCGCCAGATGTGTGCCACGAATGCTGACGGACGACCACAAGGCTGCGCGTAGGGCATGTTGCCAGGCAATGTTGACGCGTGATGACAGCATGAATGGACTTTCTTTTCATCAATTCTAATGATAGAGCAGACATGGCTACAGTTTCTAAACACTAAAACGAAGCATCGGCCAGCTGAACGGAAGCGCAGACACAAGCGCCATTTAAAGTATAAAAAATAAAATGCCCTCATCCTCGCCGCTCGAGTTCTGTGTATAGTTCTGCCCTCTCGACCAAGCCAAGCATTCCACAACAAATTGCATGTTTCAATCTGTTTCCAGTCCTGAGAAAAACATCTGAAATGTTATAATTTGAATGCGCCTCTTAATTCTTTTTTAACTTATTTGGCACACAATGAAACTCGACTAAGACCATATCTTGATCGAGTCCATGAAAAGTTTTATAAGTATCACTGCTAGTTCATATTTAGTACGTAGTAAATGAATGAATTATGTTTAAAAATATTCTTGACTTGCATTTCCAAGACGTAACCCAAATAAATTACATACAATAGTTCTCCCCTTTTCAATAAAACAACCAAGAGATTGAATATTTGCACTTACTGACAGTATCCACGATACACCGAACCACCTAGAAGTGGACGATCTTATTTTCATCAGTGATTGAGTGATCTTGCATTCTCTTTCCAAAATTTATACAAAATAACATGCCAGAAGTACATTTTACAATGAGTGAACATTTCGTTCTAATAACAGCAATTAATATCACGCATAAAAGAAAGGTATTTTAATGTTTTAACATGTTTTCTGCAACGATCTTTTAGTAGTAATTCAAACTTTTAGTAACAATACTGGCATAAATAAAAACAAAGTATAAGCTTCCAATTTGGTTCATAAATAAAAACATGTATTTTTTCAAGGGAAAGACCGGTGGATGACATCGCAGCAGCTGGAAACACAGTGTGACACACGTGTTGTCACATCGCATGATAAAACAGCTGCACATGATTTAGAAGCGTGACTGATATTAGCATGTTGCATGTCAAAAAACCGAGAACAGTAACGTTAAAACCTAATACATTCTTGCTAAGTATTATTTTTACTTTACAGTCCAGTTCCAGTCATTCAACACGATACTTATACAATAGACGTGCTCAGCATATAGCAGTTGATGAAAAGTCATCTCTTTAAATGTGTAAAAAGAACTGAAATAAACCATAAAAATATAATATGAACACAAACAAATTTAGCAAAAACTGTCCCAAATTAATTATAGAATGACATTTATATGAAAATGAAAAAATTGGGCTGTACATATAGTACCTGAAATTATCTTTTGTTTAATTTTATTTCTCCTAGTTTCTCTTTAGCTTAAATATAATGAACACTCGAATTCCTTGTGAATTTTGCAGTTCACGGTCGTCAAAAGGATTCCTCGAAAGAACCTGTTTGAAGCAGTCTAGACTCGAGAACAGACCAATGCAGGTCTGCAGGTCTACAAACAGGAGCTAGGAAGTGTCCAGCTTCCTTGTTCCGGAACCATGGGAAATGGCTTGGACAATACTCCCAAGTGTTTTCTTTCATTAATACTCTAGAAAAGTGGATAATTCTGTTCATGTGGTTCTATGCTATAAAAAGAAAAAGGAAAAAAATATAGGAAGCGGAGTTCATCTTCACTTCCATTGAGAAAATTAAAAACCTAATTTTCAGGGTCTTGATCAAGTATCCCACACCATCACTGAGGCAAAAATTTGATCTCTCAAAACAGTCCTTTATCGATCAAAGATATCGCTGTAACGTTCCTCTAGTACTTTTATTATTATTTCACTGGATGAGATGTTACCTGAATTGTCCCTCGTATATTAACGTCACTACATTTAACTTGAAACAGCACATAACTAAAATATATTTTGTACTTCAGGAACACCAGTCGTCTATTCGGTTATATTAGCTCTCAGTGAAAACACATATTTTGGTCAGAAAAAGCTGTTTCGCTAGTGGGCTAAAATAACACATTTATTCAGAAGCTTCCATATCGAAAGCGGTTAGAGCTTTACCTTTGGAGGTCAAAGTTCGCTACGTCCTAGGAAGGTGTTAATTCATGCCATTGATGACAAATTGAACAATTAACCGACTTCTTCAGTTGCTACAGCTTAGTTACATAATGGTTTCTCTTTCCACCGCGATCCAGATCCAATACGGGAGGTATCTCGATTTCACTGAGCCTAACAATTTAAAGGCACCTGTAAAAGAATACTTTTTATCCAATATTAAGACAATTGAAAAAACTATATGAAAAAATTTTAACGAAGTTAACTAGGTCCTAGAAATCATGTCTGCATCC